>UELX01005983.1:0-11996 GCA_900480035.1 Eupelmus urozonus | reverse complement strand
AACACACTTACTTTAGTAAGCTGAAACACCCGAAGTGTGTTATGGGTTATTAGGTTATCTATATGAAACGCCATCTAACCTTTAATTGATTCTTGCGCTCATTCTTAATGACCGATCAGAGTCGAGTTTATAGAGGCTTCAGACCTCCAATATTGTTTTTTTTTGAGGATTAATAAAAAAATCATAAAAATTGTTTAAGCATCAAAGAAAAATAAAATACTGTCTATTTATAGTATGTGAATAATATAGTGTAATAACAAAATTCATAAATTACAATTATTATCAAAAAATTCTAAATATATAATTCCTATATTCCTAAAATTTTAAATGTAAAATTTCTATATTATTTACAAATAAGTTGACGAAAGAAAAGGATAAAATGGAGCTTGACAAACACTCTTTTATAAAGTTTTGTTTATGATCCAAAGATAAAAAAACTAAATACTTATGTCTATAGTACTTGATTTTTATTTATAATAATTGTAATCAAAATTATAATAATATTTATCTTAAAGTAATAATAATAATCATAGCAGCTAATGTAAAAGCTGATAAACTACATAAAAGGCAGAAGTCGTATATTTTAGTATATTTGAGTTCCACAATATCGTAGGTGAGCTACATAAGCGGTATAGCTACGCTGTGAATACGTGCAAAAGCTGTTTATTTTTATTTGAAATATAAGAATTAATCATTTTAAACATTGAATAATAGATAAATACATACTAAATGGGCATGGAGGCTTTGTTTATTAATACGTCCATTCAAACGAAATACAATTTAAAATGATCAATTATCTATTAAAGTAACACAGAAAACAAAAACATTAACTTTCCGTAATATAATTCTATCGAAAAATAGTAATCGAATATTCTATGTATTCCTTACTAGAATTGAATAGAACTTGTGTATTGAATGAAAATTAGATAATATGCACTACGTCACGTAAAAATTAACAAAATAAATAGAAACTAATTTTTAAATTTTATGAAACACTCAATAAATTAAAAAAAAAAACTTTTGATAATAATCAGGTATGAATTCATTAATGTATATTGTGCTTTTCTTGTCTTTATTTTACGGAGATCATTAGTTAAATGCTGTTTTTAATATTTTATTTAGTTTTTAAGTATAAAAATTTGTGACGATCTGCGTGGGCGATGTTTTGTCAATTAGGAGAAAATAAACAGGTATTATAACTAATGTAAAAGACCTATTAAAAATTTTTTTCTGTAATATCAACTTATACCTTCAGTTACATTTATATATATATATTTTGTTAATACTACTCTATGTAACTTCCTGATGAAGATGGCAAAATAGCCATCGAAACGTCATCTATTAATAAAGTGATTTGACTCGTAAAAACAACTGCTTTTGAATTCAATCAGAAACTAAAATTAATATCAATTCATGGTAGAAAGGAATGCATAAACAGTTACAGTCAGCTAAAAGTACAAATGATACTTCTGCACAAGATAATCTAGTCTTAAGTAATCCAAATTCAAGTATTGCAAAACTAATGAAGTTAGCTAAAAACTACAAGTAAAAAATTTTCATTTGATTAGTTTAAAA
This sequence comes from Eupelmus urozonus, assembly GCA_900480035.1. Classification (NCBI taxonomy): domain Eukaryota; kingdom Metazoa; phylum Arthropoda; class Insecta; order Hymenoptera; family Eupelmidae; genus Eupelmus; species Eupelmus urozonus. Next base: position 10,421 of record UELX01005983.1, on the reverse strand, counting down.
AACCTTAAATCTTTTAGAAATATACATATTAGAATCTCTGCTCACTATTTTCAATCATTTACTGTTCAGTCGATTAGAGCAAATATCTCTAAAGGTATGAGTAAATTTGCTCTTGTTACAAAAATACATCAAATTCTTGTTACATAAATGCCCCGAGTTCTCTAATGCAAACAAAGAAAAAGTTGTTTTTGATTTCTCTAGCACAAGTTAGAGGAAGTCAATTTGATAATAAAAAGAACTGACAAAATTCAGTGTACTCTCAAAATTTAAATCAGTGAAATTCACTGATAAGTAGTGAATATTCACGACCTAAACTTATAGACTTATATTTACTGAGTAGAAAGAATAAAACTAAACAATTTAACAAATATATCTCTTGATTTTATTACTCATATTTTTTTACAAAATTTATGTATTTTATATTAAAATAACATTATGAATGCACTTAATAGCTTTTAACACAGTAGTGTTTACTATTCGTATTATTATATAATTATACTTTTAAATTAGCGAATAAGTATATCAGGTGAACTGCGATGCTTTAATACATTATAAATAAAAGGTAAGTAAGACGTAACTCTTGTAAATATTTCTGGTACTTCAGCATTGCACTTACGTTCGTTTCCTATGCCAATAATAATACCGTCGTATACTAGTGGACCACCATCATCTTCCTGTGAAATTAATAGCAAAAAAAAATCAATAAATTAATGATACGATCTATTAATGTACAATACTGTTATTATAAAAGTAAACAATCTTACAAAACACGTTTGTGAATTAGGATTTAAAGCTCTAGCGCAAAGAGTGTTTTCGGTTATCACCACATCAGAATTACTCTGGCATTCTTCGTTGGTTATGACTGTCGCTGGCATGGAACGTAACTGATCCACATATTTGAGGAATTTCTCCTGAGGTCCTTTTGATTCTGAAGGAGATGAGTTTTCAGCATAGTCGGGGCCGTAGCCAGAAACGATTGCCTCGACATCTTCAAAGTCGCTATTGTACTCGGGTAGGATCGCTTTTCTGAAACGCTCAGGGTATGACAGATCGAAACATTGCTTCACCTAAAAATAGATCATATAATAATTTGAAACTGATACGGTTTTCTACGTTTTATCCCATAGTTTTCATTTAATACATATTTTTTATTCTTACTTTTAGAAAAGAAGCGAGTAAATTAATTTACCTTTAAAATAGCTATGTCATGAAGATGTTTACGGCAGGGTTTGCTTGAATACTGCTTAGGGATCATTGTTTTCACAACAGTATAGAATGAACGTTGCTCTAATTGGGGTTGCGTGGGATGAGGCCCTTTAACGCCTCCATGCCTAACGACGAGTTCGGTACTTCGGTATTTTTCTACACAATGTGCCGCTGTCAAAACGAATCGACGATGGATTATGGCACCTCCACAAATGAGAACAGGCATCTCCTTAATAATTCGCATGACGGCCACTTGATAGCGAAAGTCATGCTCATTGCTCACTACACCTTCGAGAATCCTGTTAACGTTTCTATTCCGGCTCGATTCCTCTCCATTTGCGATTTCTGTATTTTGTTCCGCATCCTCTGTTGCATAGTAATTTTTTCGAGAATGTATTTATATATAACTTAATTAAGAATATTTGCATAAATTCTTAGAAGATACGCTTATTGTTAGCAAGATAATTTTTACTTTCCAACCTACCATTCGCATGAGAGAAGCTTACACAAGCCGCTACCAGAAAAAGTAATAAATAGCGAGTTAACATTTTTTTCGGAAAACTTTGAAAAGAAGTAATGATTTTGATAAAATCTGCTTATTAAATGGAATCGTTGAATAATTAGCCTGATGGTTAAATACTCAATGCTCAAAGCCCCACCACGTTATTTGAATGATAGCAGATTTTATTTCAGTTTCTAATCATACTATATCAAAAGAAAGACTATAAATCTGATTTATTTAAAAAAGTAAAATTTCCTACAGTTTTAAAAGTACAAATATAAATCAAATACGGAAAAGTAATTACAGCAATACATACTAATAAATGTTTGGAATGCCTATGAATGAAAACAATAGTAAAGAGGAAATTAATGATATTCATTTCATGAGGGGATGATACAGAATCATGAGAAAATATTTGGGGAAAATTACACAGAAACCAACAAATAAATACTTTAGTAAAATTTAATTAAATTAATTAAAAAACTATTTTCATCAATATTATATCATCAGCTACAAGTTAACATTGATTGATTTTTTATAAAAATTTGAATAAACTTTACAAAAGTTATAAATTCTTTAATATTAAAATTTTGACGTACAAACATTACCAACATTTTTTCAGTAATAATCATATTAATTATGTTTATTTAATTTTTTATAAAGCCGGACAACGTCAGCTTCTAGTAAATAATGTTATCTTAAAAAAAATATTCTTTTAATTTACTAAATTAATTTTTATAAAACAAGTTTTTGGTTCTTATATAAAATTATGTTTAATATTTTTACGCAACAGTTTATCACCTTCTATTTTCATTGATTAAATATTGATTTTAATTTAATTTGAGAAGATTTTTATCAACAAAATTAAATAAAAAATATTAATATTCTATGATTTACTTAAATTTTTTTAGATATTTACTAATCTGCTAATATAAACAAAGAAAAAATAATAGATTTAAAACGTACAATACATGTATATTTTATCATACTTGTGCGTTGCAGTAGTTTTTAATACAAAGGCTTTAACTGACTAGTCGTATCTGATTACCGAGCAAGAATAGGCAAAGCCAATATCAGTAAAATGTCATTTACGAAATTTATAATATATTAAAATTTTATTAAAAACGTTAATTTGATTATACAGAAAAATCAAAATATGGGCTGTGACAACTAAAAAATTTTTTATATATCTGATTATGCAAGAGATTTCTAAAAGATCATAAATTTGTAAGTTTTATCGCTTAAAATTAAGCTGAGCTATTTTCGTATTTGAATATTAAATCTTTCTACCAATCAAACAATGTTTCAAAATTTATTTTGGAATCGAATATTGGTTCAGATGTTTGTCCAAAAATCATACGATGCCAATGCCAAATTCGAATCATTAAAAAAAAATTAAACAGACAAAAATTACAGGGTCATCAACATGCGTAAGTTCCTTCTGTTTAAGTTTACATTGCGTCAAAAAGTATAACTTTCACGAGCAGTAATGAAATCTGTGGGGGCAAATTAAACACATTTGCCGATTCATGAACAAAGAGGAAAAAGGGCAATCAGCTGAAACGCCGATAACTGAAATTCAAAAGCGATTATTAATTAAAGCAATTAAATACGCACGCGCCTCGTTTTATTTATTCTGTTCCATTATCACATGCATTCAACATAATTCATTTTAGCATTTAGCTATAAATGTATACAATATTTTTGACGCACGCTTTTCATTACCAAAAGCTATAGTAAAAACGCTCAGCTTCTGTAAAATGACGCAAATATCTTTATCGGATGAGATCCGTACATTATCAAGAGCTTCTAATTCTTCGACTTTAACTTGCGACATTCGGAATTTTATTTACATTACGAATACACACGCGTGAACTTGCTTATTTTACTCAGGGTATTTAAACCTCTGCAATACTTTAAAAATATGGCACTCGAGAATTAGTAACGATCAGTATTACAGCTTAAGGGTCAAGCACTTTTTTTTCAAAAATGTTCAACCCAAAGTTAATTCTATTATTCTTGGGCCTCTGCCTCAGTGAGTTATTTAAATAATACTTTTTCTATTAACGAAAACACAAAAGATATAAATATTTTTCTTTCATAATTTTTTTTAACCAATAATAAAAAAATTAGTTAAACACTATTTCACATCACTAATTTCTATTTCTCTTTCTCTTTGATTCCCGAATTCATTTTATAAAATTTCAATTTTAATTTTTGTTATTATTATTTTTTATTTTGAATTCAAAATCATCTGCAATATTATTTTTTATTTCTTCATTACATTAATACTTTTTAAAAATTTCTCCAATAAGTATTTGAAAATGAAATTGTTACAACTATATCAGATTACATGTCCCTATGGGAACCAAAGTATAAACCACTCCGAAAAATATTCACAAATTGGTTCTTACTTTTCAGATGCCGTATACAGTAGTCGGCCGCTATACCAAGTGGAGATAAAGCGAGTGGTCGATGGCAATTTGGTGCGTGTATGCGATGGTGCCATAATTGACAAGCACCACGTCGTGACAGCTGCACACTGCGTTAATAAAGAGACTCGTGAATCATTGAGTCAATTATATATTGAGAGTGGAGACGATGAATCGATTTATATCACCAAGTCCTACCACCGCCCGTCCAAAGTTATTTATCTCAAGGATTACGCCAGCAACCCTTGCCGTCAACACGAGCACGATATTGCCATCATCCAGGTACATGATGGCTACGGATTCAACTTGGAAGCTGAGCAACACTACAGAAAAGTGTACTTGCCAGAACGAGATGCCGATTACGAGGGTTACAACGCCACCGTCTCCGGTTATGGAGAAGACGAAATTGAACAATTCGGAGTTAAGGTGATGTCTAACGAGGAATGCTCGAAGGACGCCTCGGTTATTGTGACCAGAGGTACTCTCTGCGCCAAATTCGTGGACGCCCCAGCTATTGAAGCTAGTGGCGTAAGTATTAAATCAATAATGCGTATTCTACGACTAAAAAATTATGAAACAAAATAAATTCTATCACGCTACACAACGAAATAATTCTTTATTCTTCTATCTGATTTCAGAACTTCAGCGGAAGTCCTCTAGTAACGGAAAGTGGTGCAATCATCGGTGTCCTGAACGCTCAAAGCCACTGCGGTTCGTCGAATCCTAACATTCCTTGCAACGAGGCAACTCAAAGTATTAGGCTCTACACCAGGATCAGCCAGTACAGAGAATTCATCGAACATGTGCTCGCTAAAGAGAATAGCGAGGCTAACGTTGTTGTATCAAGCTAATTTTAAGCTTTGATGATTTATTTGTAAATACCAAAGTACGTAAAATGGAAAAAGCAAATAAAGTGTACTGTTAGAATTCTAGAATTGTAAGCGTTTTTAATTATTTATCAAAATGTACGTAGTAAGAAGTATAGTCTGTAAGCGAATGATATCATGAAAGTGATAATAAAAACAAAAAAGAAAAACTAAATCTGCTGTTTATTATATCTTTTTAATTCTAGAAAATTAAAATCTTAATTCCTAAAATTACTTATAAAAAATAATTCTACTCTACTTTGATTTGATTCAACTACTGTTCGTTACTGCAATATAATTATGAGCCCTCCGAATATCTCTATCCTTTTCTAATCAGAATTGTTTTTAAGTTAGAGCGAAAATTGTGTTTAGACAAGGACAAAAATATCCGGTGAACTCTTAAGTGTTAAAACAAGATTTTAAGAAAATACACGATTGTCATAAATTATTTATTAATCATTAAATGAAATTCTACTGATACTAAACGTATTTAACAAAGTAAAATCAGTAGTTTTAATAAAATTGTACGAGTAGCTACACTATATTTATACAAATATGATAAATAGCCGATATTTTATTACTATAGCATATCTCATAAGAGAACGTTAATGACAAAGCTGTTAGTTAGTTTTCAGATGATATGTAAATAGGTTGCATAAACTACCATATTTTTGTAAGATAAAAATAAATATATAGTAAGGCAATTCATTTCTTTATTAATTTGCTTTATAGCTTAACGTTTATAGTGGAAAATTAATACCGTAGTGCCACTACACACAAATTTGTGCACCAAATAATTATAATAACAGTTCTTTTCAAATAACTTATGTCCTATTATACTCTAGTTGATGAAAAGCAAAAATCAAAAGCAAAACTTTTTATCTCAAAATCATTTTTTCATATAAATAAGAAAATCATTGTTATTATATTCTATCGGCGATATACCAAAATCACTTTCGTGAACATTACTATGTTCATTTGACATCACAGCATAAAATTAAGCTCAAATATGTCTCTAGCATTTAAAAATTTAAAAATTGCAAATATACTTTAGAAAAAAAAAATAAATAAACGTAGCGACTAATCGACCAAGCAAAAACGGTTTTAAACTGCTACTGAACACTGAAAAGCGTCTCAGCATTTTATGAAGGGAATATTAACATCTTTAAACTTAGAATAGAATAAAACTTAAATAAATCGGTGTTTTATCATTAACTTTTTAATTCCCTTAAAAATAAAGTTGAATAACATTTGAAGAAATATACTTTAAGTATCACAAGTCCATATGACAGAGAACTCTTTACTAGACCGTCTATTTATTTCGGTCCACCGAGAACGCGAGACAGTACAAACGTTTGCTGCACGCAATAATCTAACTTCTGCTAATAATAGTCGGTACCGCGCAGGCTGGCGTTCTCTACTCTCATCTCTTTCACGCCCTTCCTGGAGAGTAAGAACGAAATTAATTGAATAAATTTTGTAAGTACAAATAGCTTTAGTTTTATGCCAAGATCTTGATGTATAAAATGACGTTGTTTTAATTTGACGTTATGTTCTTAATTTTCTTGGAATTTAAGTTTAAAATAATACGTAATAAAGAAATGCGCTTGAGTTGTTACATTTAGAACTAATTAGTTTATGGAATAATCGAGTTACATGAAAGAGAAGATCAGAGAACAATAGGCTTATTTCTACAGTTTATAAATATTTAAATTCTTCGAAAATTGTAAAGTTTTTAGAATTTAAAGCACGCATTGGCAGTGTTTTATTAGAATTTTTTATTCTTTTTTTCTCTCTCTCACTCTTTCTCTTACTCTTTCTCTCTTTCTCTTTCAATCTTTCTATTTCTTTCTTTCATTTCCTTCAAAACTTGTACGAAAGGTCTCTAACCTCTATCTATTAGGCAACAATCGCGCCTGAATTTGTATCCGCCCTAGACGATTCGGCGGTAAAAGTGCAAGTCACATAGATTATCATGTTGAAAACAGAGTGAAAGCACTTTAACGGATGTTTTGACTGTATCACTTTACTTATACCCGACATTGCATTTTTTATCGATTAGATGCCGATGAAATACTATGAAAATTCAATAGACTATATTTTTTTCTCGGATAGATGATCCTCCATGAGAGAGGATCTTTTTTATGAATAATTTGTTTGATCGCTTACTTTTTATTATCGCATTATAAACATAAAGCTCCCGAGAAACTACAAAAAAACTAGAGTTTCAAAATTTGTGTAGAATATTAAACAATAAAATTGAATTTTTTAGAAAGTTATCCGACTGGAGTGAAGTTCTGTTAAATTGATTAATTAATCGTTACAATAATTTTATAATAGCGTACGATGATTCTATTGTTCGCATGGTGAGGAATTGATGAAAAAAGAAGACTCTGTTGATCGCCACGAACTATCCAGTTTATTAAAATTATCATCATTATATCTTTTTTCATCAATAATTTTATAGTTCTTATAGTCATGTGAAACTATATAGAATGAAATTTTTTACCCTTAGTGTATAAAATTCAAAAAATCAAGCAAACATTTATCGCGAACAACTTTTGAAGAGCCGTACCCACGTGCTTAAAATTAATCAAAAGGAAACTTTCTTATTTTCAGAAATAAAATTACTTCATACCTCTGCCCTGGTTAGAAACTTAACTTCTTATATGATGTTATAAATCAAAATAAAACAATAATTTAAAAGGTTTATCAGCGCCTCTTTTGGAAAAATGCTTCCAATGCTCAATTGCTTCGTTTACAACGGCTAAATTGCCATTGTTGCGCCGCATCGACAATCTCTGATAATTAATAAAAAAAAGGAAATTACAAAAGTCTAGGGAAGGTCGGTGCAGGTGTGGGAAATGGGCAATGACTATAGGCGGTAAAGGATTACAGGGAGAAAGTGCACATCGCGTGCATATGATCAAGAGCGCTTTTTCTATTTAATTAAATAATGCATACATATGAAAGGTGAAATTTGTCTGTGGCATGTGCATTATTAATGTGAAAATGAGTGAGATTTTAATAGTGCAATGCTGTAACTTTAACCCTTTCACGCACTGGGAGACATTTTCATCCCCCAACTTTAAGATGTCGCTGCAGTATAGAAAACATAATTAAAATAAAAATGCTATTGAAATAGTTTATTTGAAGTCACCACAACTCAGCATAGTAGAAAATTTTGTGTTCAATGTAAATTAAAAGAACACATAAATATTATGTTAAATACGCAAACTTACACTGTCGAAAGTACAAATTATTCGTGTACTTAAATTTGTGAAAATAACGTAAGAAAGGTAACATAAGTAGGTATTGTGTAATTATTTATAACAATTTTATGTATTAAATTAACTGCGAGAGGTAACTACAGAAAATTTGTGTAGCTGGACGAAGTTTAACATAAATTTTATGTCCAATTTCGTCCAAATTTTTAACTGTGTGAGGGTCTAACTCTGTGGTTATTTAGAATGTTAAAATTAATTTTTTGTTATTTTTAGGAAATTTGTGTATTGATGTAGATCTCTATATCGATCTTCAGCAGTATTCTAAGTATTATGAAGTACATTTACTTGTTTTTTATTTTTAGAATACATGTGCAAAATACAATGCGTAAATTAGAGTTTCGTTGCAATTTTCATAATTTTTAGCCAACCGTCGTATAGTTTTATTATTTATGATATTTTATTATACAAAAATTTAATTTTTTTTTTTTTTTATTTTATGAACTTTTATTATACAAAATTTTCTCAGTAAATTCACGAAAGATATTTACAAACATACAATACTCTTTACATAAATCAAAATAATAAAACTCTATATCTAAATATCTATATATATATATTGTATGTTTGTAAATGTCTTTCGTGAATTTACTGAGAAAATTTTGTATAATAAAAGTTCAGCCCTCGGAAAGTACGCAATGGGCTACGTATTTGCACTGTACTTAATTTTTTATGCTTATAATTTGAAACTAATTAATTTTTTTTCTTTTGATAATATTTTCAATTATCTTATAAATTATTAATAGAATAGTCTTTTCATTAAAGTTATAGACCAGCAAAGTCATTTATAATTCACGGAAGAACTGAAAGGATATTGACAAGACACGTTTTTATGAACGCATCGATGATCGCTTCATTCTCACTTCTTCTATGACTGAAACGAGCCATAATTCATATGCAAGAATATTCTTGCGACGCCGCGGCAAGATCTAATTGGCAAATTAATAGCTTGTATGTTTTACAAAAATTCTTATTTTATATATTAGACTTTTATTCGCTATCCCTAATGACATTTAGTAAAAGTCAATTTAATATTACATTTTTCTACTAAATAATTTTATGTTAGAACGAAAATATTATCTATACACCCCATGCTTAATATAATTATTATACATTAAACATGTGATCTTTGTACTTACACGTTTATATTATATGCGTACTGTGCATTATAAATTTTTATATATAAGTAATATAAAATACAATTTAATATTTGTGCGTAAGCTGATTATTTATCTTCCATCACGAAAATCAAAACTTTTGTAAAGTGATTTTGAAGTTAAAAAGGTATAAAGTTTATAAATAACTGACTTCATACACTCCAAAATTGAAATTATTTTTTTGATATAGTAGCTACTTGAAAAAAATTTATTAAATCCTATTAAAATTATTACACAAAATCAATATGCAACTTTGTTTTGGATAAATTTTTATATAAGCCTATTCGACAGTAATTTAAATATAAAATATCTATGTAAAATACTCTATGTAAGAAGGATTCTAATATAAATTTATATGTAAACATTGTATAAAATCGAACTTTATATAGTAAACAAAATTTTCGTAGAATCAAGGTTTTTCTATAGTAAATAATCAAACAAATCTTCATACAGTAAACGGTGTTAATATTGTTTTTTATAGTATCTATACCTTTGCAATTTTATTTTTTATAGCTAATACTATTATTTATTTATATTAAATAGTAAAAATTATAAAATCTTTTCGATTCTTTTGAAATTGCAAATAGTAATATTTGCTGATTCCATAAAACTTATTGAACTATCAATTTAAATCTAATAGGAATTGAAATGTTTGAAAGGGAGTCAATAGATATTTTTAAGTACATAACAAACTTGTTCTGAATGGAACTATTTATTGCTTATTCAATAAAATTTCTTTTTAATCATTAATTTAATTTGACTTCCCTTATTACTATTAAATGTTTGTTATTAACTGAAATTTCTTAATACTAGGGCATTTTCGGTGCGCAAACGCGCTCTAAATTTTAATATTAAGATAAACTATATTAAGTAATTTAAGGGTTGAAGAAATTGATTTTTGACGAACCAAGATGTTGATGTAGTTATTATAAACTTTATTAATTAGTCATTAGTCGACGTTTCGACGGATTTAC
>UELX01005982.1:0-12000 GCA_900480035.1 Eupelmus urozonus | reverse complement strand
CTCAACAACTTTTTCTGAACTGCACAGTATAAATTTCTCTCTGCTGGGTTTCTTAAATCTGAATGAAATTTACGGAAATTCATACCTCACAAAGCGTGAGTTTTAAAATTCATACTTCACGAGGTGTGAATTTTAAAATTGTTCGAAATTGATGCCTTTTAAGGTGCAAATTTGAATAAATATTGAAATTCGCAGCTCGCGAAGTATGAATTTTAAAATTCACACCTTATAAGGTGTAAATTTCAATAAATTTTAAAATTCACACCTCATATGTGAATTTTGATAAGGTGTAAAATTTTCGATGGATTCACACCTTAACTTTTCGAGAGTATATTACGGAAAATTGTCATAATATCTCATAATAAATTCTAAAATTGCAGCAGCATAATTTATCTTATAATATGATACAACGAATTTTAACGAAAAAACAGAATGCTTCACTACAAAATAAAGCTTGCACAATAATTCAATGACGATAATCCAGATAGGCGCGTAGAGGTTGCGGAAATAATGATAAACAGAATGGATGCTGATCCCAATATCTTGAAACGCATTTTATTTTATGACTTAGTCACGTTTTTTCTTTCTTAATTATAGCTTCAATAGATATATCGTATGACGTACGAGTGAGATTAAACCAGAATGGAGATCGATAGTTGCTCCATTCAATATTCTGGAAAAATATGAATGTACGTATCAGCATTTTAAAAGATACGAAATTGGACCCTTCTTTATTAAGGGCAATCAATTGATGGACCAGAATTAAAGGATCATTGTCCTCTTTGCTCAGGACATTCTAGTAGGGGATGGTTTCGATCATATTTGGCATAAGCAAGATGGTGCGGAGGCTGATTATGAAAGAGATATTTACAACATTACCTGATGTACTTGCAGGTAGCCACGAAAAACTGCTACGAAAAACGATCTGTCAAACAAGTGCGAACCCAACAGAGAACCCAGGTGGGGTCCTAGCTGGTTTTTCCGAAATTTGTTGACAAAAATTATAAATTGAAAATATAATTAAAAAATAATTAAACATATATAATAAAATGCTAGCTAAAATTCCTCGCTTGTACTTATTGTTGTTTTACTAAATTATTGTATATTGAATATTTAAAATCCTTTGATATTATTCTATCGATTTGTAAAAATAGTTTTAATTAAAATTTTCACTTCTTAAACAAAGTTTTTAAATAAATCATTAACGGGTCCGTAAGTCGTACTATTACCGTACTATAACATTTTAATCATGATTTTTTAGTCATAATGTAATTTTCTGTTTTTTATTAGTCTATGTTTTTTAAAAGTTATACTATACTTCTTACAATTCGAGAAATATTTATTTACTAAAAAAAATTATCTTGTACAGAATTGGAACCTGGATTACGATGCTGAAAATAACATATAGCTTAGCAGTGCAATCCGGAGTATTAATAAGAAATGCGAAATTGGAATAGGAATGATGTGAGTTCTGCGACATACCAATTAATACTATGTCGTATTGCTATTTCATACCATTTATTGTGGAATTTCTCAAAAAGTGTAAATAGCCAGGGCATGTATGTACACAAACAGACCATAACAGTCCACATATATACTTAGAGGAAGCCTTAAGTGTTAAAACTGGTGGTCTGTTTTCGCACGGTGCGAAAGAGAGGAGAATTTATCCTCTTCCTATCTCTCTTTGACTATAAGCTGTGATTGGCTGTTCTTGCTCCCCTCTAATCTAAAAACAAACATAAACTGTACGCCTGCAAATGCTCCAAAAACTCTGGTACAAAACGCGCATGGCATTGGGCGAAACCAACCAATCATAGCTTTGCACGAGAGTAGAAGAAACTTCTGTTCTATTGTCCACTTTCTGTCTCTCTTGCATGTGTGAAAAACCGATCACCACTCCCTCATTGGCTTCCTCATACACATGCGCTCGAAGCGAGTTATCCGACTGCTATTCCGCGTAGCAGGGAGTGACTTTATGGACTGCGTTATCGAGTCTCCCATCTGGCTTAGTCTCATGAAGCGGTACATCCGCACGTCGCGTATAACAGCCTATCGTACAGTGCAGAGCGATGCGATACGAGCTTTTTAAAATCAGCTGATTAAAGACTATAGCAGTTCTATTCCGCTTTTTCTATCCATCAGGACGTCAAGGTGGCCCTTCTTATCAGTTAGCTTACTGTTGATGTACACTCGGCGGTGCTAATCACGATGCCGAGGTTCCGATGACTCTCAAAGGTGAATGTTAGTTCTCACTCCTCTCTCTCTTTCTCTCTCTCACTCTCTCTGTTTCTCTTTCTCTCTCTCTCTTTCTTTCCCTCTCTCTCTCTCTGTTTATTGAGCTTTTTTCCTTTTGGAACAGAGAAACTCGCCGTTCGCGTAGGCGAATTTTTTTTATACGGCGTTACACGCGCATCGCGTGTGTATTCACCGCGTGTGGGTTTACGTATGCCCGTGGCGTGCTCGTATGTCGCCAGGGCAGAAGTGCGTGCATGTCTCTCATAGCGCGTCTAATGCATCACACGCCGTCCTTCAATTAACTTTCAACTCGATTCTTATTACCTAGTTTACAACGGCGCGCTATTGGATTTGTTTATATACATACTACGTGCGCGGAGCACTTGTGGTCTGTCTATCTTCCGTTTTTTTTTTTGTCAATGATTTACTATTCTTTTTCGAGTTCTAGGCTTTTGTTGGTTTATTTTTTCTACACAGCTGCAGCTCGGTGACGGATGTAAATGTTTGATTTTGTGGAAGAAAGACGGTTTAGAACGTGTAGGTGTTCCAAACGTACATTTTTGGTCATTCAATACTACTTGTGACATCACACTTGTTTGTTTTCCTTATTCTCCAGTTTTGGGATTTCATGTCTAGTGTGACTTTATTAAGATTGTTGTTGAGTCATTTGTTGTGTGTTTGTATACTTTTAGGTATATACTGTATAATGAATCTTTGTCTGCTTTGTAGCTTTTTAATTAATAGTCATTGTATACTGTTTTTCAGCTTAAAACATACTTATTCTATATTGCTTAACTAAATATCTTTTAAACATTAGATTTTTTATTCAGTTAAGAATCATTCATTTTAACAAAATTTTATTCATATTGTTCTGTTGAAAGGTTTTCTTTTTTTTTTCAAGTGATCTGTTATTTTATCTTAATTTTTTATCAAACAATTTTAAGACTGTTATTTTAATATTAATTAGGAATTTTCAAATTCTATCTTATTTATTTATTTAAATTAATAAATTTAATTATTTCTAGGTACGGAGAAAGTTACATTTTTGTTGGACAATAGAAATTTGTAAAAGGCATGAGATGGAGGAAGAGCCCACGGATCCGTATGAGAAACAATTATTTGCCTTATTTAAGAGCTGTCTAGCAGAGGGCCAGAGTAAGCTTGACACAGATGGCTTGTTGGCACTCTGTGGTAAACTTGAGCTTGAACCTAGTGACAAGGATACCCTCCTTGAGGGGCTCGAATGGAATGCTCATGAAAAATCATTATCTTTTTACAAATTTCGTGACGAATTTCTCACTGTGCTAGGTAAGTCCCAAGAAGCGTCAGCTGCTAATCCTTCACAGACAGAAGTCAATGGTCAATCACCTACTCTGTTAAAAAATAACACAATGTGTACAAGGTTTACAAACCAGTCAGTGGACAGAAAGCAATCAGAAGTCATGAATTGTCAACAGTTACAGAAAGGTAAGCTCATTTTTTTTTAGAATGAAATTTGCAGGAAAATAAGCTGTAAAAGTGTTTATGTGAGAATTAAATTTTTAATATTTAATAAGATATTTTTTTAATTAACTTTAAAAAATTATTATACATGAATTAAACATGGAAAAAAAATTTATAATCCTTAATTAATGTTTGTTATTTAAATTGTATTGAACAAAATATTTACTTTTATTGCAGACAAAATTTTTGACCATCAAAGGTCGCCGGAAACATGGAGCAATCATAATTCCCTTACTATAGAAGATGTAAATAGTTTTTGTAATAGGGGATCTGCTCTGCCTAAACAAGTTAGTTATATTGACAAGTGAATTAAAATTATTAAGCTGTAAAATTTATATTCTATAATCATTCAATTTTTTTCAGACAATCGAGCTTATTTTTGAAAAACTCGACCTTGACTGCGACGGCTTAATTAACCTTGATGAATTTTTGAATTTTTTTGAAAGTGCTAATAATAAACTTCAAGAACATTCAATTACAGATTGGTCTACTCATTTACTGAGTGATCATACCCCTAAGTCAAACTGTAGCAAGAATTTTTTAAATTCACAAAGCGGGTACATACAAATTTCAGTTTTTATACTTTTATTTAGTGTGACAAACACAAAAAAAGATAAAAAAAGTATCAAAAATTTTTGTTTTTACAGACATGTATTGAGAAATGCCATTATTGAATTGTGGGATGTTGCTGGAGTAACAGAACCTAATTCTTTATTACGTGAATTAGGATTTGATGCACCAACAGTTAATTTTATCGATTTATCAAATGCTTTATCATCAGAACTGAAGCTTCATCGTGATGTATCTCATGCTGGAGGGTTAGAAGAATATGTACGCTTATTAAAGGGAGCCTTGATTCTTTATCAAGAGGAGGTCAGAAATTTAAAGTAAGTTAATCAATAATATATTGTTTAAAAGCAATCTTGATTTTTATTTAAGAAAATAATTATTTGTACATCCCCTTTCAGCACATCTATGGAGCATCTATGTTGCGAGCGCGACAAGCTACGCCTGGACATTGGCGAGGCTAATGAGCGTGCAAACTTACTCGCTCAGGAAATCGACGAGCACCAGTTGCGGATGGACAACGCGCGGCAGGAGCAGCTGCGACAACTAGAGTTAAAGCATGCTGAGGCCCTTAAAGATCTGACAAACCAGTTACACCTTGAACGAGAAAAAAGTACAAACAGTCTCAAGGCCCTTGAGGAGCAGTTGCGCATCTCGCAGCAGGAGGAACAGCGCATTCGGACCGAGCTGGCCACGGTGCTCAGGGAACTTAAACTTCTGGAGGCAGAGAATCAAAACCAGAATGAAGAGATTAGTAAGCTTGAGGCGTGCAACGGTCAGCTCTCGCTTCAGGTGCGCGAGCTAACCACTGCTCAGGAACAGGTAAGAAAGAGTTCGCTTTTCAATAAAAATTTTAAGGAAGTTTATGTACAGTTTGCTTACCACTTCTTTAAGCACAAAGTGCAATATTTTGTTGATTATGCATTTTTTTTTTATTGCTGATGCAGTAATACAGCTATAATTTCAAGCATTTGTAAGTAGATTATCAGCGACGAAAACCTTGCATATTTCTTATTTCGTCGGTACGAATTTACTTAAAATATATTTTTGTTTAAGTGGATCTATTTTTGAAGAGATATCTAATCACTAAAATAAAATTTTAATTTTTTTCTCAAGACTACACAAATTTTAGTATAAATTTTAATTATTTAAAAATAATTAAATAAATTTCATTTTTGTTATAGTGAAATAAGCTTATAAAATATTATTTAATAATAAAATATTTAAATAAATTTAAAAAAAAAGATAATTGTTTTAAACATTTTAAAATTTAAGAATTTGAATTTTTTCTCTAATGTAATTAAATTTGGCAAAATTTTATCTAAAACGAACGCGGAACCATAAACTGGCTGTTCACATACACGTCGCTGGCTTTATAACCAAAATAGCAACCACACATCGCGTTCTATTTGGAGCTCTGAAAGGGTCATTAGCGGTAGATTTGCTTTCCGTCTGAGTTTTCATTTATGTATTCGACTATTGCTCTCGGAAAAGACAGTGAATGTCTGGACTTCGCGTAATACACGTATATTATACATGTTCGCGATTGGACATTGAGTTTATCTGGAGTAGCGATTTGTTGATTAAGAGTTATAATTTTATACATGTGGTAGTTATCTTTTATGATAAAATAATTGACGTTTGATCATGCACTTTAGTTGAAATTTTCTAGGAAAGGAATTTGGATATTTTTCTATTCAAATAAATGCGAGTGTTTTTGTTTAAATAATTTAAGAACGTATTCGTGTAATGTTAATATGGCAATTCTTTTTCTTTTTTTTTTAATTTTGTAATAGTTATGTATGTAAGTATGACCTCTTAAATTTTCAAAAAGAAAAATTTTAAAAGCTTTCCCATTAAAGTAACAATTAAAGTAAAATTTAAATAATTTTACATAATAATCTTGGAAGAAAATTGATTATATTCTGGGCAAAATTTCTAGTTTATTTACCTAAAAATTATGGAAATGCTTTGAACAGAATTTCTAGATAAGTGTCATTTTAATATTTGTTGACCAGAAATTGTGCTCAAATTATGGTCAACAATCTTGTACTATCTGACGAGGAATAATTCGCGCAATATTACTATTTTTATAGTGTATTTGTTAAATTTATCATTATTTAATAAGTTGAATAACTTAGCCGTTATCGTAAGGAAGCATGTAGACTTGTCAGACTGGGTGTGAGATTTATAATTACATAAAAAAATCTGGAAAGCAATAATATAAGATCTTTTTAAATAATTTTAGGTGGAAAGCATCGAAATGAGAGAAAACGAGCAAGTTTTCGATTTGATGGCGGATATTAAACGTCTCCAAGCAGAGATGAAAATTCTGAGGGATCACAATGACGAGCTTACGTCTGAACTAGAAATGTTGAAGCATCGGGATATCGACGCTAAAAGCATAGTGTCTAGTGTAGATGTTAGATCCACATTATCTGACGATAATGACGGTAATATAATTTTATTATTTTCAAGCCCATGAATGACAGTTAAACTGAAATAATAAATTTTTAATATTATTTAACCTGTTTATACTAGGTTTAATTAGCATCCCGAATACAGAAGTGAGCGACACCGAGGACGAAGAAAAACAGCAACAGTCCAAGTATTCCGATCATTCCAAAAATAATAAAGTTAGCAATGCTATGAGAAGCAAAGCCGTTCCAGACGACAGTAGTACCAGCAACAGTATTAACAAGCTAACCGAAATTATTCAAGACTTTCGAAATTTTCTGACTGGGGCTAAATTTTGCGCAGAGTGTTCCTCTCTACGAAGCGAAGTGTCATCTTTAATCAGCGAATTGGAATTATATGAATCCAGCGTACCATCTACTTCAATAGCATTACCTTCAAATAAGAGAAAAAAGCAGTTGAAAAATCTAGCTAATGAACTAGGTAATTGTATATTTTTGTTAGTAAATAATTTAATAATTTTTAGTTAATTTATTTTCTTGAACATTTTGTATTATTAAAATTAAATTTTAATAAGAGAATGTTGAAGATTATTTTTTATAATTTTTCTAAAATATAAATTAGTTTTTAAATAAGTTCAACAATTTTTTCTATCAGAGGCAGAGTGCAAAAGCAGCGACCGCGTAACTGAATCTTGCCGCGATTTCGTAGTCTTTAAGAGAGATAAATTCAAGCATTACAAGAGGATATCAAGTAGCGATGACACGATACACGATATGATGGATGACAATTTAGACGAGTTGGATATTAAACAAATTACCAAAAACAAGTTCTCGGGTTTGCGAGAGTATGTACCACGTAAAGACGCGAATATTGCTAGGCGCAGGGAATTAGCAATTAATAGTTTAGATGCAAAGAAACAGAATATTGAACCAAAAGATGTTCTGAAAGAAGAGGAATTAAAGCACGCTGCTGAGAAGAAGCAGCTGATAGAAAGGGTCCACGACTTAGAAAAGAGCTTAGAAATGCTAAAAGCCGAGTACGAGCAATGCGAGGACTACTGGTCATCGAAGCTCGAGGAGGAACGTCAGATTTTTGAACAAGAGCAAAAAATTAGCGATGAAAAGTTCTCGGAGTTGATTGAGAAAATGGCTGAATACGAGGAACAGTTTAATCCTGAGAAGCGTGATGGCCGACTGTCTCCAATCGAAGAGAAGGTTAATCTTGAGCAGCAATATAACGACCTCGAAGATGAATTTGAAAGATGGAAGGTTGAAGCGCAAGAAGAGTTGGTCAAAAAAGAGAAAGAGATTGAGGAACTTAAGTCCAAATTAATCTGTGAACAAAATCTTTCATTGACCGACATTTCGGTACAATTCCCTGATGATCAGATGAAGAATATGTATCCTAATCTCTACAGTGCGCTGTGCTCGCCCAGTAGTTCTGCCGAGGGTGATTCAGTTCCTACAGAAGCTAAGAACAGTTCGACGCAACAATGTCTACAGGTAAGATAATTATTTATAACGTTTAATTTAAATTTATAGTTTCAATGATTCAATTCATATCTATACTTAAATATATTATTTTTCTATAGTGCCATAAATCGATACTGCAAAATAGCTGTGACTGCCAAGCTAATACTCACCAAAATCAGCAGCACCAGCATAAAGGAGAAAAAAGTAGAAAATATGAGGGCAAGAGTAGGCATCATCATCATCAGAAGAAAATTTACGCAGATTATGAATACGGTAATCTTGTAAAACAAAAAGAGAAACTGAAGCAAGAAATTATAAAGCTACAGAATCTTAAAGCTATAAATGCGAATCATATTTATCCTACAATTGGGCCAGCAGAGCAGAATATCTTATCAAATTTGTGTGCAAAACTTTACGCTCAAGAACAGAAGCATAAGTATTTGCAGATGTTTTATCAGACACAGCAGAAGGAGAACGAGCGAATTATGCAGGGTAAAATTTTGTTTTGATAAAATTACTTATAATTTATCTAAAATAATTAATAGTTTATACTTAATATACTTTTTGTATTAGAAATGTGGAATCAACATCTTTTAGAAACTGCAGATTTACGATATGTCATCAAAGCGAGTGAGGATAAACTTAATCATCAAGTAAAAATAAATAAAGAACAGGTACAGTAAAATTTAGATTTCTCAAGTATTTTTAACAAAAGATAGTTACGCATATACATTATTTATGTGATTTGTGAATTTGTTTAGAGCGACAAGTTGACCAAAGCCGACTTTCTGACCAAGGAATTGTATGTAGAAAATGCTCAACTGTCCGAGACGGTTAAACGCCTGGAACAGCACTGCCAGATCCTGACGCAAAATCGCATTGAGACGACTACGGCATAATAGTAATCAATTAAAATTCCGTAGCAGATAATGTATCGATGTATAGTAGTTCATAATTCAAAAATTATAATTATTAAGATATTTAAAACACAAAATCGAGAAATGGTCAATAGTTTAAAAAAAAACAGTAATCGACTTTTTGTTCGTTTTTGTCCGTCAATTTATTGTCACTAATCTTGGTGATTGCGAACTTCTTAAAACGAACAGAATTTAAGAAGTTCAATTTTTCTTTTAAGAATCGAAAAATGGAAATAGTTTAATTATCAATGAAAAATTTGTCAGAATATCATTTTAACCGATATATTGATATTTGTACCATTCGTTTGTAAGATAAATAATTTATACGAACATAAGTCCAAGTGTTCAACCGAGAACGAACATGGTTTGCCTTATTAGTTTACTGAATAATACATATATAGAAATAAATAATTTACACTTTTGAGGAGCTTGCAATAAACTATATTTAATGTTAAGTCTGTAAAACAGTTTTAAGACTAAATTTATCCATTAATTTGAAAGGAATAACGTAAATATTAATACTATTAATACTTTACTTATCAAATTTTTAATGGGAAACAGATTAAATAATTGCAATTGTTTTTGAAGATAAAATTGTTGCAATATAATAAAAAAAATACATTTTCATATCATCAATTTTATTTTTAAATAATTTTTTTATATTATTGAATACATTTATTTGGGAACTGTCATCAAATGTCAAAAGAAGCATGTTGTAATATGAATACAAATGGTTCTTCAAAAATCTCCTAAGAACTCGCAATTCTTAGATTTAATTTAATCAGAAATAGTAATATTATTAAACTTGGGTAGCTTTTGTTATTTTAGTATAAATTCTTGTATGTAACACAGGCACAATTTTCGTCTCTTATTGACCTCAAAAGCGGGCGTTAATAGATCGGCGTGCAATAAAGTAGAGCTGCGGGCTATAAAGTAGATTTTATTGCCTGCTGCTTTAAATCTGAATGAAAGGAAATGAAATATACAAAAGTATTATTTACACATTTATATATTCATATATTCACATGTATTTATACATATTTATACACATATATGTTCACTTATGTTTATAAATATATATGTATATGTATGTCTGTATGTATATAAATATATATTTACATATGTTTATGCATATATATTCAAATGTGCATATTCTTATATATTCTTTTCATCATCATTTACAAATTGTGTGGTTGTTGTGTCTAAAAATGATCAATTTACCCCCACATTTGAAGCCAAAAAAATTCGAAAATCAATGCCTGCGTTACATAAAATACTGTATATACCACGGACAAGTGGACCTTTATGCCTTCGTGTGGTTGTAGTACTCTGGAAATAAAGGTTCACTTATCGCCCTTGCACATAATATACTATTATAATCTATTACATTTATTTTTTTTTTTTTTATTGCTAAAAATATTTTTTTTTTTTTTTTTTTTAATTTTGAATAATTAAGTTATATTAATTTATATATAAAATACTTTCTATTTATCGAAAAAAAATAAATAGTTTTGAATACATTGTAATTGTTGGTAGTATAATGAAAGTTAGATGCAATTGTAATATTTTTGATGACAGATGCCATAAATTTTAATATATCATAGCAAAAGTTACCCAGGATCAATAATCACGACATTAGTGCAAGCATATTTATAGTCTACAGCTGTGATATACGATAACGCGTGCTTTACAACTAGGGCTAGTTTTTTGATTTTCCTTTTCAAGTTTAAAGAATGTGTATGTACTGCGTGTATGTACTTTGTAAGAGAATTGCTTCAGTAACATTATGTAATATGAATTAATTAATATTAATTAAGGCTGATTAATTTATTTATGTATTATAATTTTTTCTCTAAGAATTTAAAAAATACCCGAGTTTCATGCATTAGTATTTTTCAGTTATTTAGCGTAGTTAATAAACGTTGCGTCATGTTCCAGCGAGATAGTGGTGAATCTCATAAGTGCAATAGCACTAAAAGGAAAATATATTTGTAATTTAATAAAGGGTACGGAAAGTGTTGTGAATTAATACCCTGATGGATATAGAAAATGTGTATAAATACAAATAAACGGGTAAAAAGGTTATAATTGTTACATACTTTTACATTTATTTACATAAATACACGTTTTTATTAAAATTTATATTTGTTTATATTTTTTAAAATTTATATATAAATACATACTATTTTAGAATTTAAAAAATTAAGATTTAAACTTATATGAAAAAAATCTTAATAAAAGTAAAAAAAAAAAAATAATGTAATATATTTATTCGTTAAACTATATTTATCAAAATGTGTATATATGTAAGACAATGTAAAAAAAATATTTAGAAATGTATATAAATGTATATAAATGTGAAATAATCTGTTTACAACCTTTAGAGATTATCATTTACATCTATCTGCACTTTTTAATATTTATATACATTTTCGTTTCCATCGGATAATATGTTGAACGCAATAAATATATAATTTCTTATGAAAAATACAGCAGAATTATTTATTGTGAATGGATATATGCGAATTTTTTTTTGTAAACGAATTATACGAGTTATCAATTAACAATGTAATAAAGTTAATGTTGATGAAGATATATATTTATTAATTATGACCTTATATATTGATATATTATTTCGTCATTTCGTATAATGAATATTCATATTACTTTATATTCAATAGTTAAGTTTCATTTTTGATGCTCTAAGAAGTTGATCTGAATCTTGTCAAACGGGCGCAAAATAGCACATTCCCGCCCTAGAAATAGTATATTGTTCAACTAGGGAGGAAAGTTGGCTTTTTCTATCGAGGATGAAAAAGCCACCTCCTCCCTTGTTAAACACTGTGCTTTTTTTAACAAGAGCATGTTGAGGCCCTTTTTTGTGCACA
>UELX01005980.1:0-12006 GCA_900480035.1 Eupelmus urozonus | reverse complement strand
CCGGTCCATAAACGTTCACTTTAGCCCCACATTTTAGGTATCGTAAAACGCGAAAATCGTGCATGTGTTACATAAAACTTTTTATCGACCAATCATATTATGCTACGGTTTATCTCTTAACGTTTAAAAAAATGCTATAAGACGTTTCATAAAGCAATTTAATACCATGACGTATATTTTCAACGTTTCAGAAACCTAATTACAGTGAATCAACACGCTATGGTTTTTCTTTTAAGAATTTAAACATGATTGAAACCTTTTAAATAATAAATAAAAATGAATATATTTAAGAAATCTTATATTATAAAGGCTTTTAAAAAAACTAGAAACCTTTACTCTCAGTTTCAAAAATCTTAATAACTTTACAACAGCCTAAATGAACAATAATATGCACTTGAAAGAACACAGTTAATGACATTTTTCTAAATGTTGCGTTTTAATATTAAAAAAACATAACTTGTATTATCTGAAGATAAGAAAGTTTAGTAGAAGGTAATTGGAACAAGATGTCGCCTGAAATGTTACAATAGTACATTGTTTAACAAGTGAGGTATAGTTGCCAATAACGCACGCGGGCATGAGTTCACGCACGAGCGTAGCGACCGGAGCGTATTCGGTTAGCGGAGCTGCGCCTCGGCCGATCGTCAGAGAAGTAGTTCTGGGTGCAGCCACTACTTGGATGGGTAACCGTGAGTAATCTATGCAACTTTGATGATTATTTAAGTGACATTTTGCTCTTAACAAGCAGTCTGGTAGGTAGCATGAATATGTTTCAGGTGTTTAAGCCTACGGAATATGACATAATCACTCAAAACATTTACACGTTACCGGATGCCACTATAGCAACCTTGAAGCCACTATAGCAACCTTCAGAGGATCGGTCGGCAGTTCGTATCACTTGATATATAGGAGAAAAAGGTATGGACAAAAAGGTTGCGAGCCACTTCCTTGATCAAATAGGTTGCAGGTGGATAAACCAAAATCATACTACTTTGATGCTTTTAAACTATGTAGTAAAAACAAGAATTATTTACTTAGAAATTCATAGTTTGCAATAATTAAATAAAAACTGTAAGTCATAAAAATTTTATTTATCTATTAAAAACTAAAATAATTCATGAGACCTTTTAATCTCGTTTTTGAAAAGTTTATAGGTAAATCATAGTACAATACGATTGCATCATCAATATTTAAAATATATTTTCAAAACATATATATAAGAACCATAACGAAAAAATTACTATTATTTGATCAAATCGTTTCAATTAAGTTTTTAAAGTATTGAAAGAATAATAATAATCGGATTATAATTTAAAAAAAAATTTAATTAGGTTCATGAAACGTTAAAAGATAAAATCTTGACATAATATGATTCATTGATTTTTTTCATCTTTTTAATCACGTTTTTAAAACGTTCAACTAGCAACCATGGGATATTACGATATCTTTAAAAAAAGTTGAAATAATATATTTAAATCATTAATAAAAGATCCATGGATCTTTATTGTTGCTTAACGAACGTGTTAATTACATTTTAATAACATTTTCAAACTTTAGAAGAGATGTCGACAAAAAAGTTGTAGCGTATAAATCTTGTTTAAAAGTTTTAAAATCGTTAAAATAACTGAAAATACCATTTACGACATTAAAACAACACAATTGTTTATAAATAAAAATAATTAGGATATATAAATATACAAACATAAAAAACCATATGAAGGTACGTTTTATTAGATTAAGGCGATCTAAGGTGTCAAAAAATATTTTTCCGCCCTCCGGCCGCAAAACCCGTTTTTCCGCTCGCTAGGAAAAAATGCGTGGCGGTAAAATGAGCTTTACTCACGTCTTACGGAAAAATTGTATTCGATACTCGTGAGAGAAAGTAATTTGAATCTCGTGCGACCTTTTCACCCTCGCTCCGCTCGGGCGCAAAAGTCTACATGAGGTTAAAATCACTTTATCACACTTGTATCGAAAATAACTATTTTGACCCTCCGTGCGCAAAACTCGTTTTTTCACACGCTCGAACAAAAAGCACATGCTAAATCTCGCTTTTTGCACGTTGTATACAAATTTTGGTGCAATATGTGAGCAAGAAAGTGATTTCGACCTTGCGTGGTCTGCTCACTCTAGCTCCGCTCGGACGCAGTGACTACGCGAGGCGGAAATCACTTTTTCACACTAGTACCGAAATGAACTATTCTCAAAGAAGTGTGGTACTCTCGAACCTTCACAGATGATAAATGTATAGATTTACTACTCTTTCAACTCTATATCATAAGCGAGGTCTAATAAATGCGTAACATTTAGAGAGAATTAAACTAAGTTTCGTAAAAGGGTTTTGACATTAAACCAAATTAACGTACAATATTAAATTTATAATACCAGTCAATGAAACACATCGTTAATATTCTACTTTTATTTCGTTTTATTCCAAAATCTTTTACAAAACTTTGTTTATTTTTCTCTGAATGTTGCGCATTCGTTAGATCTGGCATAATGGAGTTAAGATAATAGTAAATCTGCATACTTGTTATCAGCGGAGGCTTAAATGTATCGCATTCCTTAGAGAGAAAATATTTTTTAATTATAAGATCTTGACTCGCCTAAGAATTTGTTGATGATGGTAACTTAAAATTTTTATCTGGATAAGTTTTTAGGATCGTACATTACGAATCTGATGACAGATTTGCAAAAATTAAGATAGTAGGTCAATTATGATCAATATACGCGGTAAGATTTGAAATAATAAGATTATAATAAAATTTTAATGAGATTTTAGAATTTACTCTTATTTAGCCCAGATCTAATGAAACAATCCGTCATTATGGATTTTGTAAATTTAACATCGGATTCATAATCAGTAAACCCAAAAATTCCCATGTAAACATTTTCGGCCTAAAATAAAGTATTTTAAAAATTTTCATCCGCCATCTTGGATTTGAAAAAATTAAAATTCTGGTAGCTTATTCGTATTCAGTCACTCCAAAAATTTTTGAATAAGAAATTTTTGGCCAAAATAGTGAATATAAAAATATGTATTTCAAAGAGGTAAATAAATATAGCAAAATGTGTGAGCAAAGTTTGGTACAGTTCGACAACTTTATTTTTGTACAATGAACGAAAATATCAACAAAAACTTTAGCTTGTTGGCTACAGGGGCGGGAATGCGGGTAGTAGAGCTGCGCGCGCAGAAAGAGGGAATCCTTTTTCCTGGCCACGCAAACCAAGATCTTTCGAACTTTCTTAATGGCTTAAATCTCAAATTAAATATTTTATTACAGTTTTAGTTACAAATATTTAACAGTTATTTATAATTTCACATTTTTGTTTTCTGTTAGAAAATTTAAATTAATATAAAATTATTTATTTACTAAATTTATATTTGTTACTTACTTAGTTTCTAATAAAAATAATAATAATAATAATAATAACAGTGTTCCTGTATACACAGAAGAAAGTAAATTTTTATAGCAAATAATAAAAAGCTATCTCCTATAATACTATATAGATTAATAATTGGATTAGACACGATAGAACTCAAAAAAAAAGTTGAAGGGTTTGTTTAAAACAGAGCGAATAAAGAATGAGTGAAACGATCACTGAACTGTTGGTGAGTTTGCGAGAAAGCAAGAAGTGCGCTCCTAGGAAGGATCGATTTTGCTCCTCTGAAATCCGAACCGAAATCAAAGTCGAACGTGCTCCGGCTACGTGTTATATGTATATATTTCATCTTGCTTTTGTCCTTTTTTTCGTCTTTGTTTCGTCCATGTTTATCTAAAAAAGCGCTGAAAAAAGTTGTAGGATTTCAGCGCAAAAGCCTGCAATAACAATTAACAGGCGAGTATGCGCGTGAGGCAAATATATACATCCAGTAAAGAACGAAAAAGAGACAAAAAAGCAGTGAAAGAGGATAGAAAGCGAAAAAAGCGGGTCAAAAGTAGTGCTATGTATAAAGCTAATAGTTTGCAGAGCCAACCGATGATGAGTACTCCGCGACTGGGGATCGATTTTGCAATGGCTGCCGGGATAAACATCAACCCCTTCAAGCATAGAAACTTTTCTGCTTTTTTGGTGAATTTCATCATTTCCCTAAGTTAGGTAGCTGAACTGGTGAAATCATGCTCCAACTATCACGAACCGAAGGCGAGGGTGTACAGCGAGCCAAAGACAAGTACTGCTACCACAAGAGAGCACAAAGGTCTACTTGCCCATGGTACGTACAGTTCTTTACGTAACGGAGGCATTGATTTTTGAGTTTTTTTTTTAGCTTAAAAAGAGGGGGTAAAATGATTATTTTTAGACACGGAAACTATGCATTTTGTAAATAATAATGAAAAGAATATGTAACATACAGATATACATGTATTTATCTTGTGAGAGTAATAAAAAGTATACAATAATTAAAAGTAAATATTTACTAATATAAAAGTATAAAAATGACCTTTTTTCTTACTTACTTTTTGAGATTTATATACTTTCAAATAATAATGTTCATAATCAAATACCTTAAAAACCATTTTCTATAATTGTTTTTATTTATATATAAAGGTTAATAATATGGAGGTACTGTCATATAGGTGCGTGAGGATATTTAATTAAATAGGATCCTTCTATAGTACCATTGTAAACTACTTTACTTATATATACTTGATTTATAGATTATCTATCAATTATTGTATGTATTAATAATAAAATATTTTCACTTATAAGTTAAAACTTTTTTGCTAATAATTAAAATTTAATTGTAAATCACGTTTCTATTGTTTAACTTTTTGATTGATTTCTTATAAAATTATAATAAGAATGTTTTTAAAAAAGACGTCTTGAAAAATATTTTTAATTTGTATTTTTTTCTAATTTTGAACATACATAAATATTTTTTAAATTTAAATGAATTAAGTGATTATTTTTACAAAAAAAAAGAAAAAGAAAAAATTTCGAGATAAAATTCTTTTTTTTTTAAATACTATAATAATTGTACAATATTTATTATTTTCTTTAAATAATTTTTTGTTTCTTTTTTAATTTCTTGGGATATTTCTTTATTGTTGACAGACAAAGACGAACGCGCATTAATAAAAATAGCATTTTTATTAGAAAAAATAGAAAAATTATTAAAAAATCAAATAAAAACAAATAAACTACTATATGCACCTCGAAAGTAAAGTCAATAATTCCCTCGGGTAATTACTCGCTTCGCTCGGGCAGCAAACACCCTCGGGAATAATATGCGATTTTACTCCCTTGGTGCATAATGTACTATTACGTTATTTCAACAAATTAGTGCATGGTAAATGTGGAGGGAGGGAGTAGGGAGGCTAAATCGTAAAAATGTTAATATAACTATATAATATATGGAATATATGTATATATGTATGTATGGGAGATTTCACATTAAGTGGGTGGGCAAAAAAATAAAAACAAAATAACAAAAGTATTAAGTATCCTTAGTACTTAAAAAAAAATTCAGATCGGGATCTTAATCAATCTTAAAGTTATAACAAGATCAAGAATAAGTATTTTTCCATTCTCTTTAATTTGTCAATCATCCTAAATTATTTTTTCAACCTATAGATGTTGCAACAATTGAGTAGAAGTTAAATATATATTTATTAATTTCTTATACTTAATTATATTTACTTTGCTCCAAAAAAAAAAAAATGAAATTATTATAAATTTTTTTGAAATTTTGAGATTAATTTCCTTTTACTATCCTCTACAAAAGTTATTAATGTCTTTATAGGGCAAGTGGGCTGAATTTTCTAGTTATTGAAGCTTAAAGTATCCACATTTTGACATGGGTTCTTATGGAAAAAGCGTTCTTGAATCGACGTTTTTCTTTATTGTGGAACGGTAGTATCATAACTTTTGCTGGAAAAAATATATATTATTCTTCAATATTTAAGGAATAATTTCCCGTCGTTTAAACATGGGTAAGCGGACCTATCTATGGAGATAGAGCAATCCAATGTTTCAATCCAATGATATCGGTATATCTATACATAGGTGCACAGTGTTTCCAACCTTTCAACTTTTGGAAATACTTGATACTCTAGACACATTCTATTATTATTCTAGTGTTAGATATTACGATTTTTGAAGTTCTAGCATTATATAATAAATATTTAATACCTTAAAACATAATTTTCTAGTTTTAACCCTAAATGAGCACCGCTACAGTGAGAGAACGTCCTTAAGGATAGCTCATAAATAAGAATCTAGTCTAGGTTGATCAGGTTAAATCTAATTTCGTCTTGGCTCACCACTACTGGACCGTCATAACTCGCTACTTGCAGGTGCCGACAGGCACCTACGTCCCGAGAAATAACAGCATTTCACGCTGCACGCAGAACACACTTTGCACGCGCATCGTGAAATATCGTTCGACCAGCCTTACAACCAACGATAGAATAATTAAAATGTCTGGACGAGCGCAAACCTTTCAGGAGCGCTTTTGTCCATCAACTGTCGCGCAGGGCAGAGGTCAGCTATCTTTTTGCGTCTCTCGTGAGCCTCGTAGCACGTACATGAGCGTTTACAGACACACATACGCACCCGCAGGAGTGGAAATTAAGAATATTTAATTTCGCTATTGTACTCTGCTGATGACGAAGATATCAATGGTGCTGGACACTCCTGACTTCGCTTCGCCTCTCGCGCTCTTTCGAGGCGACCTGAGTGTTTCTCATGCATTTCAAAAGAGGTTGTGTACAAGGCTTAACGTAGATTACCCTTTGATCCACCAAGTATGACCTGTAATAGCAGACAAATAAATAAATAACACTCACAATTTCCAAACTTTTAAATCACGTATAAGGACATATCATGTGCACATAACACCTGGTGATTGGTGTAAGCGTTCTATATCTTCGTGAATACCATAGCAAACCAATGGTGATTGTCCGTATTTAGAAGCTCTGCGCGGTGAGTCGCTGGAAATCTTCCTTTGAGATTTCGTGCATTATCCACCTTGCCGGTCACCACATTCAACCTTGCAAGCTAAACCGTTGCGAGTAACACCCATGGTTTGCTAGTAGTTAGAAATTTAAGTTAACCGTGTCAGCCATTCTCAGTTTCGCTTCGTGCGTTTTTGAAGTTTGAGTTAAAGAGTCATTCCAACGGTGAGTGAGAAATGTTTGCCGTAGGTTTTCAGGATGGATGATACTGGTTTGATCAGCGGTTTTTCTTTATTTTATTAATTTGTTTCAGATAATCATCGAGAACGTCTGAACTGGAGATAATTTTAATTCATTCTGATACAGTTTTTCTAAGCAGATCATCTAAAATTGTTAGATTGTTGTGTGAAATGTTATTTAGATAATTTTCTCCTTCGTGTGTAATTCAATTATTTTAATTTGATGAAATCGAGTAATGTTCTCATGTTTTCTTCCAAGAACCTTTTCCGAGAATAATGTGGATTTTTTAAAAATTCTATTAGTTATTGTTGTTTTTAAAATTATTATTTGAATAAATTTAATAAATAGACAATTTTGTAAATTTTAAATCTTGTGGGCAAGGAGTGTTTTGCCGTAGTCATCACAGTATTTATCAAACTAAAAATCAGCTTTGGATGAGTTAATATTTGATATTTACCAATGTGAACTTTCCAGCTTTCAGGATATCAGATAAAACAAGAGACGATAGAAGCAGATTTTTAAATCGCTATCGGAATAGAATTCGCTAATATAGGCTAATAATCATTCAAATTTTCTTTAAGCGATAACTTTACCATAAAGAAAAGAATTCACAAGAATGAAATAGAAGTTGGCCCACAAATTGCTTCACTAAATAAAATACAATAAATAAAAGGCACCGTTAGAAGAGTCCTTGGTTGCAAGGTTAAGCAATGATTCAAGTTAAGCAACGTTCGACTCGGCTAGTACTTGGGTGGATGATTGCACTCGAGGGCATTTTTTCAACAATTTTAACCCTTTTCAAGACTACTGTTCACGACCGAGATTTTCCATGTTTACGTCTTTAGAGTAAAATATTCTCTGCGAGTGTCTATTTTGTGTGAATGAGCCATCCTATAGGATACTATAGTTCCTTCCTGTACGAAGTGATGCAACCATCCCTCCAACACCATATATTTATCAAAAACAGGAGTTTTGTAGTACCTATAGTCGTTGTTTCTACTTAAGTGTTGCGTCTAAATATAGAACCGAGCAGTAGTCTAGATGAGGAAAGAACACTACAGCCAGCCTTTTACGCCGAGCCTCAGAAGTGAACCGACAGAAGAATCGCATATATTACTCGATTAAATTTCTTGGTGATCTGATCTAAATGAGGCCTCCAAGTCAGCCCACTATCAAGAATCACGTTAAGGTTTGTGACTGCATTCGAGAAAGGGGCAGGTTCCATCGAATAGAACTGACTAAAGCCTGTCTGTGCTTTCTTTAGGACACCCAGTTTTCAAGATGTTTGGTGTTGAGCATGAATTATCTTCTCAAGTACTTTTGAAAAAAAAAGCATAAGAGTGCTATTGGGCAAAAATTAGATGCTGCCGATGGCGCTGAGCACTTGTTCAGAGGGATGATATGTACTTTTTTCCAAAGGGCCAGAAAAGACCAGCTCAAAAAAGAGGCACTGAACAGTCTCACAAGCATGTCTTCAATGACAGGCAGGGCTCTCACTATCGCACTCTGCGGGATGCCATCCTCACCACGCGCCTAAGTAGAAAAGTGCATTACCGAAAGAACGACGTCGCTGAGATTGACCTCTACGAAAGCAAATTCGTCAGTGGACGGCGCAAAAACGACATCATCCATGGCACGCATTTCATCAGCCAGCGAAAGCGACACCTCAGTAAACTGTATGGTGAGATCCCGCGGCGAGAAATCATTCAATACCTCGATCTTTCTAGGCAGAAGTCCGAGATTATATAGCTCCTTCTAAACTCTATTCGTATTTAGTGCCTCAAAAAGTCTGTTATGGTAATAAGAAGTTTTCGCGCCATCAGTTTTCGACTGGGCTTTTCTGCGTGGCTTCAGGAATTCATTTAGTGATTCATCGGATCCGACTCGTTTTATCTACGGAACTTTCCAGACATTGTTGTTGCCCACTGCTTCAAAAAGCCTATTCTGTTAGAAGATGATTTTAGCTTTATCAGATTTTGTTTGAGTATTCTTGCACAGCACCATGAATTCAGATAATAGATCTACCGATCTAGTGCGCTTGGAGCGCCCGTACACCACATCACATTTTTTAAATAATATTTCTAGTTCAGCGTCGATCCGTAAGGTCTTCAAAGGCCCAAGTACGTTGATAGCTTTCGTTAGGTTCCAGCTGGTTGATCTCAGAGTGGACTCCGTTATGTCATATCCCCTCGTCACCTAAAATTATTTTCTGACTGGAATTAATAGCGTGTTTTTTGAAAAACGTTAGCCTGCTACAGTTTTTCCGAGAGATATTAGGTGGATAGTAAATGACAGATATGAACATTGGCGAGAAGCCACTGTGCTGCAGCGTAACCATGATAAACTCCGTTTTGCGGGACATACCGTCTTCTACCAGTCGAGTTAGAACTCTCTAATTATTTTAATTTATAGTAGTTGTACACATACAAGGGAACTCCACCACCATTTAAGTTTCTGTCTTGTTTAAAAAGTTTGTAACCGGGTACAACGACATCGGCGCTTATGACTCAATCTGGTCTCTGACACCCCAAAAAGGTAGTATGTAAGTGGAATGGTCTGTGAGGCACTGGCGGAGATGATCAGTAGCGCCTCGTAGAGATATCAGATTGGCTATCCCTAAAGATAGCTAATCTACCTTAAAATGGACAACCCTAAAGTATGTATTATCTAAAATAAAATTATAATAAATATTAGAATTTAATTATTAATTTTATTTTTCAGATGAATCATAGTGGATGCGAAAGACCGAACCAGCTGCAAAGTGATAGTTGAGGATAAAATTGTCACAATAAATCTGAAACCTTTTTGGCTATGGTCAGAAAAAAGATAAGTTAATAAATTGATAAAATATACTATTACAAGATAAATCATTAATTATGCCAATAATACTAGTATGTACTTATTTATATTTTAGTTACATCTGATCACATATTAAGTTCGGCTATCTGGTAACTCTAGTTAGGCCATGTCATGAGCTCGTTGGTTACCACACCAGAAATAAAAATCAGGAAAGAACTAGATTCTGATGAGGTTTTGTAACACCAGGCTTGGATCTGATCCGGAACCTATATACCTCGTCAACTTAGGTTTGTAATGCGGTGACTTCCAGGGCCCGCTTTTCCACCTAATTTTGCAAAAAAAAACCATATCCCAAAAAAGAAGACTATACCGGAATATGGTACAATGGTAAAGGTTCACAATTCTCAATCTAATTGTCGCAAGTTCTTACCCCAAGAAAAATTGTTCTTAAATAGTAAATTTTTTTTATTTTTTATTTTTTTTTCACTTTTTAGACATTTAATGCAATATTTCATTAATCATTATGATATTTCAAATTTGAATCATCATTAGAATGATAATGATTTATCATTAGAAAAATTATTTAAAAATTACTTGAAAAACTTTTTGATTATTCAAATGATTATTTCTGTATCATAAGCTAGGAAAAGGCGAAGTCATTTATAAATTTTGATTTTTTTATATAAGCAGTTATGTATATGCAATGCACTCACACCCTCTCGTCATAATTAGTTGCATACATACTCACACGCTCATACACACTTACAACACTCACGCCCATGCACACATGTACGTAGAAAATCTACCGAGGTATGTTGTGCTGCATAGAGCAGTCTATGTGTGCTCTTAGCTTTACACTCCCTCCTCGAAAGCTTTTAGAAAAATCAATAGAATACAAGAAAAGCTCGCGCTTAGCAAATGGCGTATACGGACTTTTTTTCTTGTTTTCTTTTCCTTATCTTGTTTCTTCCTATTTTTTGGGTTTGTATCTGCATATAAATTTTTGTAGGTATACAAATATGTCTATTACCAGAGATACTATTATGAAGATAACGAAGCAGGGTAGTTGTGAGCAAAATTAAATTTTGTTGCTAGCAAAAAGTTAGAAAATTTATAATATCAGCTGAAGTATATCAGAATAT
The DNA here is from genome assembly GCA_900480035.1 of Eupelmus urozonus. Taxonomy (NCBI): domain Eukaryota; kingdom Metazoa; phylum Arthropoda; class Insecta; order Hymenoptera; family Eupelmidae; genus Eupelmus; species Eupelmus urozonus. The sequence continues at coordinate 926 of UELX01005980.1, read as the reverse complement.
TTGCACATTGACTAATATGTGTGAATGGAAAGAAAATAAATAAAGATTATTGAAAGAGTTACTTATAAAAATTAGAGTAAATTACAAATTTTTAGATAATATTGAAAAGATGTCAATAAATATTTATTTAAAGTAAGAAAATCGTGAAGTAATTAGTTTATTTCCGACTCACCTATAAAGGCTACTTTATTGATCCAAAAAGCAGGTCAAAAGTAGCATTTGATTCCCTATAAAACCGTTTTCCCTCATATTTACTGTATTCCCTATTAGAAGGAAATAAAGTATTTTCAAAGAAATACAGGATTTTAGAGGGAATTAAGTATTTTATTCCCTGCAAATTTAAAATTTGATATTTTATAGGGCTTGATAGTCCTACTTTATCGACATGTCAAATTATATAGTTTTTTGACGCTCGAAAATATTTATTGCAATATAAGTAAATCCAAGACGTAGTTGCCCTCGGTAATGATGTACTTGATCTTTCTATACATTTTTAAATCATTATTGCAAAGTATTGATAAATGCGTTTGATCAATATTTTTTAAATTCAAATCAAACGGCATTGTTTAATACTTTGCAATAATTACTTGAAAATTTGTATAGAGATAGAGTACATCATGTGAACCAACTACATCCTGGATTTACTTATATCGCAATATATTTTTTATAATCATCAAAAAACTGTATTATTTGGACATGTCTATAAAGTAGGACTATCGGACTCTGTTAAGGTGACTTCGGAGGTTCGGTTAGGTTTTATTTCTTAGTTTACAAACTACGCTTCTATTTTACAAAATTCTTTGGATATTTAAGTTTTCCACTATTCTGCTGCCCTTAAAAGGAGGCTTTGGCGGTTTTTAATAAAACGATAGAAATCTCTGAAATTTGAAAATAACACTAATAAACTTATCTAGATTCATTAGCAA
>UELX01005979.1:0-12008 GCA_900480035.1 Eupelmus urozonus | reverse complement strand
TGGATATCGAAGGAAAAGACACTGAAAAAAATGGACAAAGAATAGAGACGACCGAGTTTGACGCGTTTAAGGAAGGATTGCACCCAGAATTTAAAGAAGTGATAAATTTCTTTATTAAACAAATTAACCAGCAGAAAAAATGCTCAGACCAAGAAGTAGCTGAGATTTCGGAAAGAGTAACGAGCGATGTTTTAAGACTCTTTGCAGATGAAAACGCAACAAAAAGGAGAAACGCTGAAATTGACGCGTCGAAAAAAGTAGTTGATTCTAATGAATCGAGAAGTGGATGTGAGGCTATTCCCAACAAAAGAGCGCTCAACGCGGATAATCAGCAAAAGATTATAATTGCGATAAATTTTCGCAATATAACTTTTTCGCATCTCTGTGCAATTACCTTTGTAATATTTAGTGTTGGAGTTCTCATGCTTTATTTTATTTCTTTTATTAACTTTAGGAGCTAATTCACCGAAAAAATCGAAAAGAATTTATATTTAAATAAATAAAAACATAGAGTTTTATTCAAGTTCATTGCAGAAATTTTTAAGTTTTATGGTTGAATTAATTTACATTAATTATTTCTCGTTTCTTTAGAAGTTGCATGAAAATTAAATCAAATTCCTTTAGATTTGCCAGATAGAATATTGAAAATAATTGACACGCATTTTTTCATTTAAAAAGTATGTATACGTCACTAGTATGAATTGGAATTGGTGGTCGACCAATATGCCCTTTTTCTCAGGTAATTTTTTACGAAGTGGTGAAAAATAGAATTAAAAGGAGCATTAATAGGGATACAGAAATAGGGAAGTACTATAATTTAGTTGAATAATAATTGGATTGAAAAACAAGATGTAAAAGCGAAATCAAATAAAGTTAAATGTAAAAAAAGATTTGATTTAAATTTATTAAAAGACAACCATTTCACCTATAATTATTATTTAATATTTAAGATTTATTTTTTTTCACTGTTAACGTTATTTTTTCTAAATTCTCAACCCATGGAAACTCCTTCACAAAACCCATCGCATTACTGATGAGTCCTATTTTTCCTCGATGCACGCCGTAATATATATACAACGCTCGCGCGGCTATAGAAGCTCGCCTTTAATCCTGGGGCGTTAAACGACTGCACGCGTCCCTGCCTACCGATCTCGCAGCATCGCCAAGTGAAAGGATACTTACCTATATCCACAGGCGCACGCGCGCAACGAGAGGGGAGTTCATCTTGCTCGCTGCGTGCAACTGCGCCGGGGAAATGTCCTTGCGACGTGTCGCCAGGCGCGCGAGATTGAAGCGTTTCTGTTTTTTTCTTCGTAATTGCCCTGTAAAATTTTACTTAATCTAGATGACGCTTGGGATCTATTATTTGCGTGGATGATTTGCTATGGTGCGAATATGTGGGATTAGTGTGCGGTATGACTTTGAATCGAGAATAAGTATGTGTGTGATATTGAGATCTAGTGTTATTTTGTTGATTTTGTTTTTGCGCTGGTTGGTTTTGAAGATAAAGTTGTTCGTTGCGTAAGAATCCTAGAGTGCGCTATTGCACAGTAATATTAATGAACAAAAGTAGATTGCAATATTGCCATTTTTTTTAGTTTCCAGCCACAGCGAAACTTGATACTGAGTTTCGTTTATTCTGTCTGTGTTTAAATTTTTCATGTGGTGCATTAAATTATATTTTATTACTGGTAATTTAACCGATATGGCTTAAAATAACAATTTTATCTTCAAATACATATGTTCTAATCTTACACAGAATTTCTCTCCCGTGATATTTGGAATAGCGAAATTCCAAGTTACCAGAACTCTAATATCATGAACAGAATTGCTTCATTTTTTTGAAATCTTCTCGAATTTGAAATCTATTGAATTTTTTAACGTTAATCAGACACTTCTTCTTGCTATCTTTAGCATTTTAAACTTCAAGTAAACAGACGCAGATCACAAAAAATATCCAATCATGCGATATTATTAAAGAACCAACCCGGCCGGAACAGCCTCACATCGGACAAAAATACAATCCCTCCCAAAAACTTCTCTCAAATGCACCCAAGAACGACCAAACCACAAAAAAAATTCCATCACAGTCTTGCAGCCACCCACAATCCGCCAACGACTTTCACATCCTCCTAAAAAGGCCCGCTTCCGTCAACAAGCAAAATCATGCCTCCAAACCAGAAACTTACTCTGCAAAAAAGCACAGCCCGCGGGCTCCTTGTACTCTTCGCACGTCCTTGCTTTCTCCCCGCTATCGGCGTTGCACTCCTTGCAGCTCGCGGCGTCTAAGCCGGCCGCGTGTACACCCGGTTTGCTAGCCGCGAGAGCTGGAGGAGGAGGAGAAAGAGAGAGAGAGCCGCAGGTGACATACGCGCCAGCGCCAGGAGCTCGCCGGCCTCTCTGTATCAGTTGCCGGTCCGCGAGCACCTGGAGCCGATCGCGCGCCGTTTTGCCAAGTGCCGTGTAATTATTGCGCCGCGGAAAGACGTATGCATGTGAAGGAGCCTGGGTTATTGGGTTGATTTTTGGAGTGAGGTGAGCTTTGGAGTGGGGTTGCGATGTAGTCAAGTGTTTTTGTTGCTGTTGCTGGGTGGTATTGATGTTTGGATTTTATGGACTGCGATGAATGTTGATTTATTTTATATCGAGAGTGTGTGTTTGTAAACATTTGGCATGAATTTACGAAATTTGTTTCTCGTTGATAAATCAATGTAAAGCTTACTGGTGAAATATGAAAGTCCAAAGAGCTTAGCGAGAGAAAATTTTATGCAGTCAAATAAATTATCTTCCACGTTATTATTTTTCTGACTTTAATTAATATTCCAGCGCAAAATGAAAATACACCTGAGGCAATTAAAAACTGCATTTTTGCATAAAAAGATGTAATTGTACGGGAAAATATTACGGCTGCCAGTGCATAATTAAATAATTTTTACTCGGCTTCAATGTGTTAATAGATCAAGCAGACTTTTATCAAGGTAAAGTGAGGATATTACTTAACTGTAACCAGAGAAAACAATTAAAAGAAAGCTTTGCCGGAGCTGGTTTACCGCGGATCATGGAAAAAACAGATTTCTCCATCGCTATCGTCAAACGCTGACTCGCCAATTTATTCATAGCTTTAACTTTTAATTATAATAACCTGCAATAAAATAATAAGCTTTTTGCATAATTTGTTGATAAAAATACATCGGAAATCAATTTTTAGAATATTATTTCAACATTTTTAATTTAACCATTTTACAAAATATGCGTAAAAGATTAATCTAAATATTTTCTTTTAACTCGCGTAAAAAAGAAGATAAAAAACGCATCTCGACAAAAATAAACTCGCATCGTCTCAAGTATTTTTCTAGCCATTCTTTTCAACTTACTTATTATTACTCATAACGGTATGAGCAATAAGTTTTGTTCCTAATTTTTAAATTACAGCATCATATGCAAGGCGCGTTACATTCAAATTGCTCTATTAGAATTTGAGGTCAGGAACATTCCGCTTTAATTATTCACAATACAGCGCAAGGAAAAAAAACACCTTCAATACCAAATACTTGACCGATAATTTCACCGTAAAAACTCTACTAATGTCAAACAAAATTCAGTCTTAAAACACCACAAAACAACAAATCCCTTTGCAAATGAACGTGAAATCTGCATCGCGGCACGTTTTTGCAAAAGGTATTCATCGCTCGCGCCTCCTAGACAAACAGCAACAATATATCTCGCGGAACCATCTCCATAACGCAGACGGAAGCATAGTCCGTAAAAAGCGTAGCCAGAACCCTCCAGCCGGTCTTAATTTTCATCAAAACGGTTTATGCTTGCGCGAGCGCGCGCGGGGAGGAATTAGCATTGAAAGGCTCGAAGAATACCGGAAATCGCAATATCTGTGCGTATAACGAGCCCGACGAGCGCGCGAGCATGTGTCTTTTCTTTCACGCTTACTCCTCGCACTTTTACATTCTTCTGCGCCTGCGCTTTTTTTATATTTTTTTCTCCTTGGTGGATAAAAGGCTAGGCTTGGTTAGGAATGGCTGTGGTTGGTTAATTGCTTGAGAGAACATGATTTTTTCATTTACGATGTATGTGCGGGTTTGTGTTAATTAAAAAAGATTAAGCTTTGTTGTTTTATTATTTACTTGTATGGGAGGTAATGGGAATAAAAATAGATATTAATTTACTTAATATTGCAATTAGTTGCAAGGTAGATTGATATTTTTTTCAAGGTAATGACTTTCATTTGAACTTTTTAAATATCAATTACTGGAAGCAATTTTTTTGTTTATACGTCAAAAAAACCAGTTTGGCTGCCGATAAACAAATGTAATTACCGTTTGCTTACATTAATTTGTGGGAAATTAACTTCTATAGAGAATAATTTAACGTTGTTAAGAAGCTTTAAAATTAAAGCAATATATTGAAGACTTAATTTCCGTTATATACCTCACGATTGCTTCCGCCGCATATTCAATTAAGCCTATATACTAACTAACTGCACAGGAACTAGTAAATGAACAGTCACCGTTGACTGAACAAAATCATGACAGTGTCTATTTCTCCGATATCAGAATTTGCAAAGCATTCATTTTTATCCGAAATAAATAGCTAAAATTTTTATTTCTTGAATTGAAAAAATCTTTTCTTATTTATATAAATTAATTTGCACATTTCAAAAGAGGATTTTTTAGAATGACGAATTTAATTATAAATTATTAGATGGGTGCTTTTTCTTCTTCTTTGCATTAATCACAGCATTTTGAATCGCCACCGCGCTATGAAAATTTTAATATTATGAACAAAATTGCTTTACTTTTCTAAAGTTTTCTCAAATCATACACTTAGTCACTCTATAACTGACTAGAAATTATCCTTATACCTGAAAAATCCCAATTCCCTCGTATATGTAGAAATCTGTACACGTTTTACCTTAAGGACTTAAGTCTTCTACCTTGCTGCCAACCGTGTTTTTAAGCCAGAGTATCTCCCCGCGGTGTATTATGTTTATAATATGTTTAAACCGAATTTACTTCTACTTATATTTTTCTTCCCAAGAATGTTTTTCGGAAATATAAAGAAAAAAGAATTACAGCAAGGAATAATTAGTTTATTCAATTTATACAGTAATGCAGATGTTTACTGCATACGAATAGAAATATGATGAGAGGAAATTTTGAAAATTAGTAAGATATTTACTTACAAATTATTATGTCAAAATTAATTATATTGAAAGCAAATTGAACGTCGCTAAATTAGTAATTAATTTGGACAATTTTTTATTTCAGGTTTTAAATTTTATATGAAATACCGATTTACAAATTTATCGTTCTAAAAAAATATTTCTCCTGTTATTCAATTATGCTATTATGTACATATTCAACTTCTGTTTTTCAATACCCAATACATGTTGCTTAATATGAGTAGAGTTCATTTAGTAGATCGAACATTAATGGTTTCTCAGGACATTAAATTTTCAAATATGGAAATCTAAAGTTTATTTTTAAAAAAGAAAAAAAATTCTCAAATTTGTAGATTTAACAACATAAAAACATACTGTTCTACTAAGACAATTCAAATTATTTATCAGATTTAATTATTTTCAAGTAAAATCTACTACTATTTTAATTTCAATCGCATTTTTTACGTGACAAAAAATTACCCTAATATTCAAAATATTTGATAATTTTTTTATACATTTTCATATTCTTCATAAATCTTTATAAAAAACTATAGTAATCCACTCAATCAATCCATTCCCCCGCAATAACCAAAACCTCCAGCAACACACAATCTCCTACAACTTGTCCATATCGCCCATCGATCCACGATCGACGCGCACCTAATCCCTGCTCCCAAAAGACCAAACACATTCAACCCAAACCTCTCAAAAATAAAACCCATTCACAAAGCAACCTCGCAAACAGCACCTCTTCACCGTCTCTCCTCACGGCCGAGTGCAGCCAGTCGTCGTCGCGCGCCAGTGCATTGTTTTTCCCTCCCCCGCGCGCTACAACGCAGGGGTTAATGCTCGTCTGCGCGAATGAATATTTCATTATCCTCGGCGTGCAGCTCGCGTATACGCGCAGGGGAGCGTTAATTAAGCGCGTCGTTCGAGCGCGCACATGGGGGCCAAAGCGATAAGGCGCTATACGCTTGCCTATATAGCGGTCACGGCGTTACGATCACGCGCCGCGCGCCAGGCAGATGCTCGCGCGTGCCAGGAAGTTGAGCGAGCTGTGTATATGAGTGTGGGGGCAGCTGACCGCTCTCTCGCTCGTATATACATACCTGAACGCACGCCTGGAAAAGGAGCGTGCATTGTAATTTTTGTGCCTGTGTGTCTGTGTGTATTTTAGGTTTATGGGAGGGGAGGAAAACAGTGGAACGAGGCCAGTTTTTTTTTGGAGCTTTGAATAGAGGTGTCCAGTGCGCGTGGATGTAATATATAGACACGGGGGCGAGGGTGGATTTTGAGAACAGAGAGGAAGATGCTGGCCAGCGCCTGTGCCGGCTGCTTCATGGGCAGGAAGAGCTTCGACGCCGAAGCTGCCAGCCAGCAGCAGCAGTTGCAGCGCCAGCAGAAGGAGGATGAGTTGGAGAATACGGCCAAGGATGACGATGACGCTTGCAGGGTAGGTGATGATGATGAGGCGGTGCCGGATTTTTTTTTAATGGGCGAAAATTGGTGCCTAGAATGGGGCTATTGGTATAGTTAGCGTCGTTGGTTTGGCGTCTGGAGAGGTATAATGATACTTTGCTGGCTGGGGACTTGAGAGAAAATATGGTTTTTCTTGGTTTTGGTATACTGCGAAGTCAGGGATATAAAATTAAGTAGGTTATTAAGTAGAAACTTTGGAATCACTAATTTTAATCAATCTCAATAATGTTTATTTTATAGAGTTATTTAATTTATTACAAATCAAAAATTATCTAATAAACTGACCCCTTTTTAAATGCTTTTAAGTATACTGGTATTTTAAATTGTCCTGGCCTGATGCGCTGGGTAATTGATGGTTTAAGTCATGTCATTATTCGTAAAGGTACCATGTGATAGGGGTGAAAGATTTATCGTAATTACCAGCAGATGGTACTTATTCAGTATTTTTATATCTTCTCAAATTTCTCTGAAAGTCTGTGTATAAATAAAAAATATTTCGCCATTACTCTTGGTTGACGTTTCAAATAGACTTATAAATTATTGAAAATAGCATAGCACATAACTTTTTAATCAGCATATTTGAATTCAGAAAGCACACAAAAATGTATACACGCCAACCCTCTCCAATAATACAAATAAAAACATATTCACAAAATTTCATTAAAAAAAAACCATTATTCCTGCCACCGCCGTCCCCGTCCCAGCGTGAAAATCCGCCGATCCGCACATTACACCCTTAAAATGCGTATCGCCTGCCAGCTTTCATCCTCGGGGCTCGATGACAAAATTGGGCACACCTATATATGCGTATACATAAAACCGAGCGCAGCCCAGCTGAAAAAGAGCACGCGTCCGCCCTCATTCACGCTCGGCTCGTTTTCCTTCGCCCTCTTTGTACACATATACATATGCGTATAAGAGTGCAGCGTGCGCGCAGCACGTCCGTCGTATATACATGTGCAGCCACCCGTTTGACTCACCACCCGCGCACAGGCATGGGGGCATCCGCTCTCGGATGTTGCTTATATGTGGCCACTCTCTCCCTTTCTTCCTTTCGTATTTATTACTTTTTTCTCTCGAGGCTCCTTTCTTTTCTATTCTCGCTTAGCGGGTGCGCGTACCGTTAGCTTTTCTATACCTGGATTATAATATTTTTTTTCGGGGTGATTGAACCTTATTTAGCCGGGGCTTCTTGCCCCATCACGTTTCGAGAGGGTGACGAGATCCAGTGCTGACTGGTCGCCTCTTTGTCGCTGAGTATATGGGAAGACGAATGCCGCCTGAGATTATTTGTGCCGAAAGGATGCTTTTTTTGTTGCCGCTGCTTTGGCTATAAACAGATTATTTTCGGTGAAAGGGATATTTTGTTCCACGGGAAAATGTCTTTGTTGGTTCTTTGTTTTTTTATGAGTGGTCGTTTTTCTCGTGAGGTATAGGCTGAGATTTTTTTAAGCTATCGGGGATGAAGAAAAGCCATGTAGCTTTTCTTTATTTTCTAGGTCGAAAAGAAAAACACGTATATTCACTCTGTTATGGAGCTTATTTCTGAATGGTTTAATGTGAATAAATATCCAGTAGCGTTGAATTGAAACAGCATGGTTTCATAAAGGCGTTCAATTTTATTTTATTCTCTTTCGTTTTCCTGAACTTCAGTATTGTGACAAAGTAGAAGCTTTGGTAAGAAAGTGAATATTTCAGATTGGTAGTTTTAAAGTAGCACAATTTTGTGACCAAATAAAATTTTTGCTTGAATTTGAAACAAATCTGATTATATACAGGCTACACATACAATTGTTAATAATAATCCTTTGAGAAGTCTACCATTATTCATAGAACTTAAATTAATTTAATAAAACATTTTTACTCAATAATATTTGTGCATTTTATTTTATTTATTTTATTTTATTTATTTTATTTTATTTTATTTTAATATACGGAAACTTATCCTTTTTACAAATACATTTTATATAAAATACTTATGACAAAATTAAATAGCATGGTATAATTAGATATATACTAAAAATGTAAAAAAATGAAATCAAATTAACAGAATTAGTATACCAGGAGAGAATACATTCTTTCAATAAATTATATAAGGACTTAGTACTAGAAATTATTTTCATTATTTTTCAAATAAAAACAAAAATAATTTTAAATAATACTTTTTATAATATAAAATATTATTTACTCAAAAAGGCATTTTGTTATTTAAATTTTATAATCATAATATCAACAAATTTTATAAATAATTTCGATTTATGAAGACTTTTCTATTTATTTTAAAGTTACAATGTTTAAAATCTGAAATGCAAATGATTTTTACAAATGAATTTTGAATAATTCAACGAAATATAAAAGGTGAACAATGTGTATATCGGTATCTCGTATCATTGGTATCGGTATCAGTATAGCTTTCCCAACTCCCAAAATAGTAATCAAACGCAATCTCCCCGAATCACCAAAGAATCCTAAAGCCCTCAATCTATTTACTCCTCAAAGCAGCAATCCATAAACCTCTTACATAAAGCGCATCCCACAACAAACTCGCCTACCTCTTTCCTTTTTCCCCGTGACGCGCAAAACACACTTACAGACCCATACCCACGCGGCGCATACATATTAATAGGCATTTTCCCCCCTCTCTCCCCGCTTTTTTCTCAAGCTTAACGCTCTCAGCGTGAGAACCGCGCGCGCAAGAATCGCGGAATTCCTCCGGTCGACGCAACGACTCTGCACATATAGGCGCGCTCGTCTGCGCGACACGTGCTAAGCAGCATCTCGAACTAGAAGCGGCTCCGAGAAAAAGCTGGTAAGGTAGGGGCCCCCCGCGAGGCGCGCAGATGCGCGTTGCGAAAGCACTGCGCTTTTTGCGCGCGCGGAAAGCACTGCGACGTTTGGCTAGACGTGCGCTGATGTTGCGTAATGCTTTGATAGCGGACTTTTGATTAGGATGGTATATGGGTTTGAAATTTACGAGCGGGGGGAGATGAAAGGGAATGAGCACGATTGCTCGGCGTTTGCGCGCTGATTTTGAGCGATTGGGAAATTAAAGGTCGATGAAGTCTTAATTGCGGGATTCGGAAATATTAAAAAACATCTGGGTTACGTGAAAGTGTATTCCAAAATTAGAGTAGTTTTCAAAATCAAAACTAATAATTTCCCCATATAAACGCTAAATTAAGTAAAGTACGTTTACGCAGCTGGAAATTCACAAAAAGTTTAACGACTCGCGTTAATCTCTGCACCGAACCACTACAATCCACCAATCACACCACAGCCTAAAACATCTCCATCGCTTCAAAACATCCCGAGATAAACAGCAAGTCCTTTCCAGCTCAACTCCCGCTCCATCCATTCCACGTGCGCCCATAAAACGCCATCCTCTTCCGCCGCCAAGCCAGAACCTCATCCAAGACTCTCCTATAAACGCACCGCTTCCTCCTCTGTATAAAAACCACTCGCGCCCCAGTGGACCAGCCTCCACAGCTCGGAAAATGCCTCCGCGGGCTAACTCAACACCCGAAAACGAAACAGGAGCCCGAGGGCACGCGCCGCGAGGGAGGACAGATTTATCTCCTCCTGCAGCCCAGCTCTTGCACTCAAATTTTTACGATCTCCGTAAGGGGCCCCCTCTTTTCCGATCTCTAAAGCCGCACGTGTACCGGAGGGCAGATCGGTGAAAAGGGCCGAAAAATAAGGGCTCCAGTGGAGAGAGAGAGAGATCGGGGAGGAAAAAAGGAGCGGCTGGAGATATTGTGTTAATAAGCGAAGGCGAGGAGCGTGCCGCGCTCGTGAGCAGCTGCTACGTGCGCGCAGGTCACCGGGATAGTGACAGCTGCGCGCGCCAGCCTCAGCCGCATATGCACCAGGTGCAAGCGCGCGTATATGCAGCCAGAGCAGATCGTGTGTGTTATAATGCGAGCGCGGCTCGCATTCCTCTCTTTAGGCTCTGTGCTTGAATATGGGGTGCAGTCCTCGAAATGTATCTGAGTTTTAACGCTGATTTTTTAGGTTGGATTTTTCGGCTTGAGAGGGTGTGTTTTGAGCCGATGTCGAGTCTTTGTGAGGATTTGGTGAGGAGTGAAATTTTTATGGGATTTTGGCTAATTGATTCTATGTATAGCGTTGCAAAATATTAAAGTTGTCTAAAGGGAAATTAAATTAGTCATATAGTTGTTTAATGATTATAATTTTAGCGAGGTAACTGAGACGTTTCGTTTCAAATTCTACTTGGAAATTAAACTGCTTTCTGTTCTCCCAATATTTTCTGCTGCACTCTTTCTTGATTTTAACGCAGCATGGTGAGCCGTACAAGTGTGCGCCAGGTTTCACAGTTCTACAGAGAAAAAGGTGGTCAGCACATTTGCAGGACTATTAGAGAGCACGTCTTTACGCCCTCACCTTTACGTGATTTTTCTTGAGAAACTTTGATTTAAAAATGTAAATGTTCAACATATTGAAAAATATATGTATAATATTCGGTCGCTCGTAACTTTTTGAACAATCGAGTTAGGTGAATAAATCTGAAATTTTTTAAGAGTATTCTTAAATATAAAAAGTAATATTGCTCAGATTTTTATATGACTCTACATTTTATTAAATATTATGAATAACAAAATGCGAGTAATGAATCTAGACATAAACCAAAAACTCTCGACGCTGTATTATAGCTAAACGTGCGCGCATATTTACAATTTATCAAGCGCGAATCTTTAATAACTCCGACTTAAAATATTTCACTCCTTCGATGTTCTATCTGTCTGCGGATCGACTAAGCAATGCGGTTATAAAAAAACTGTTATTTTTTATAATTTCGTATAAAAAAATTTCTTATAATAAAGGTTTTTTAATAAAGGAAAAATAAAATGAAAATCTTTTTTTTAATATATAAAATAACTTTATAAAAATAATTGCACTTTTTTTTAGAATATAACTAGAAAGTTATGTAAATTGTCATTACTTTGACGTATGACTACATTGATTTTAAATAGAAAAAAAAATAAGTAAATTGATAACTTTTTCATTATTTTATATATATTTCCTTTTGGCTGGTGAATTAAATAAAAAATTTATAACAAAATAATTTTATTGAAAATAATTTTATTAAAAATTTTACTTTTGGCTGGTGAATTATAGGTGAAAAAATTATAACAAAATAATTTTATTGAGAATAATTTTATTAAATTTTGTGGGAGATGCTTATTTTATGAATGTAAGTTATTAAATTTACAAATAATTCAGATCGCATACAACTTTTGGAAGCTCGGAAAGAGTTAACAATTACTTTCAAAATCTGAATAAAATAAAATAAAACTTGAGTAAAGAAATCTAATTTATCAGTCGATTACGTTTC
>UELX01005978.1:0-12009 GCA_900480035.1 Eupelmus urozonus | reverse complement strand
GTGGATACATCATTGTATTCTGATAAAAATTACTATAAAACTATTAATTTTTGCTAGGTTTTTATCAATTTTTACTACGTTACGTAGCAATTTTTATTACGATTATATTAAAATTTGTGAAAAATCGAGTATGTATCCAGTTTGGTATAAATTATAGTAATTTTTCCTAAAAACATAATAAAATTTCCTTAAACGGTTTTCTCAGTGTAATGATTGTAATAATGATAATGATTTTTTAAAGTAGTTTAATACAATTTGCGACAATGTAAACTGCATAAATCGTTCTGAGAAAATGTCTCGGCTTAAAAGTGTAACAGCTAAGGGGAACGTTCAATTTTTCATTTATCAGAAAGCCCAGGAAATAATAGCCCGGAGATCAATACTACAGGGGCTTATACTCGAAAGAAATTTATGTTTATCGCGGTCGAACTCATGAAAAAGATGATGTATCGGTGCGAAAAAAAAACCAGACATCTAAGTATACGGCTCCCATTTGCAAATATTAAAAAGGTGGGTCTTTTTTACGACACATTCGCAGAAGATTCTTATCATTTACAGCCCTGAGAACAGCGACATCATAATTAAAACGTTCTGATTCTCGATATACGCTTTCAACTAATTTTCTAAAAAAAGCGTCTACCTTTAATAATATATGCGCTCGGTGACGTTACGACTTTATTTTTAACATTATCGTAACAGTTTTCCGCCGTTCGCAATAACCGCTGCAAAATACAAACGTTACTCCTTTCAATAGTAAACTCCACTGATGTAAAAAAAAAATTACGCTTGAAATATTAACAGAAAAAAAAATTGTTTTGTAAACGAGAGTAAAAATCAATTACACAGCCGCACTCGCGTCACGACGTGTAATATCAGACGTGGCCGAGTTTGCGGATTGAATATACGCCCACCCGCATTCCAAACCCTTTTTTCCGTCGCAGAAGAAAGCCCGAGTCCACGCGAAGGTAATAACGTTCCCTAATTGAAAATATTTGCCAGGCTGCGACCTCATTCGATATTAGGCACTGCTTCGGCCCTTGTTCACGCTTTTATCGAAAATTGGCTCGGTTTTTTTTTTTCACGGTTGATAGAGACGTGCTTAACGAACGTTATTGGATGATTGATTGACGCGAAGTTTCGTGTTATTAGGGAAGGAAGGAAAGGAGGAAAAATCGTTTTTGTGATCGCAAGTTTTTATGTCAAATATACGATTTTTTTCTTTTTTGTTATATCTAAAAATTAAGGTGAATGGATTAGTAAGTATAATTAAAAATATTGTTCAAAAGTAGTAGTATTTTTTATGAAATACCATAAAATAATGAAAGTAACGCGAAAAAGATAGTAAATGCTAATGTTGTTCATAAAAATTGACGAATGAAGCAATAAATACCTCTAAGGAATAATGCGAGTGGAAATATACTTTTCCATTATTATGGTATATAGTTCGTGGCACACATTACATTTTTATGATGTGAATTATGCCGACTATGCGTCTTTTTAAACTTCATTTTGCTACTTAATGCATTAGTTTTTGTTTTGCCGCGTCATTTTATAGATACTATATTTTAACAGTCAAGTTCAGATTACAACAGTATATACTTTTTAGTATGCTCTACATCTACCTTCAATTTCATAAAATAAACTTTCTAGGTAAATCTTTTTTTAACAGGGCAGAAGCACTCGTAGAGTTAAACATTTATGGAAAAAATTATTTTTAAACCACAATCAAATTATATACAGTTTAAAAACTTTTTTAATTTTCCACACATTTCTTTTATACTTTTAACTAGCTTCCGAGAGAAAATTAAACAAACTTTAGATTTTTTTATTGAAAATAAAATAAAATTAAAGTTATAGCACTTGCTTTGAAATAAAATATTTAAACTGTAGAGAGCAAAATACGAACGGGTTCTCTGGCATTAAAAATGCTATATTTTCACTGACCTCCGCAGAGACTACTCCCGGTTTTTCCTTTTTCTGGTTTTCCAGGCCGCTCAACAGCCGCGGAAAAGTGCCTTATTGACTTTCGCGTGCTCTTTGAGTACCACTTTTGAAAAGAAGAAGTTATCCTGACGGAAACTTTCAAATGAAAGTCTGCATCTTGATAAGCCTCCCATGGGTTGATAAAAGTAACCACGCACATAGCGAAACAGGTCATTGACTTGAGAGAATATAAATATACATGCATATTTCAAAAGGACGAATTTTATCTCTCAAAGGTCTTTGAGGATGGTTTTTACTTTGGGTAATGGAAGTTACGAACGCATCTAGAATAAGCGTAAGCAAGATAAATTTATGCGGCGAAGGCGAGAATTTATGTTGCTAGTAAAATTGAAATTAGTTTTACAATTAGTTCTCAAGTATTATTTAAAGCGGAAAGATAGCTGTAAAAATATGATTCTATATACTAATGATGAATTGTAAAATATCATAGAATATCTTTTTAAAATGAAACGTGCTCTGAATTTCAGAAGCTTTATTTTTCGAGGCAAAAAAATAATGAGACGATGCAAACGTGAGCGACTTTGAATCCTAATACGTGTACAATATCAAAGCCGTTATTAAAAAAGAATAATTACACTCGCGTCAGCCGGTAAAATATAATTCTGTAAAATAATACATTTTTATGACCCACAAAAAATATCCGCTCACATTTTAAATATTTATCAGGCTGTCCTCGCAGTTTCCCAATCCCCCAAAAATTACGACACCCCGAAATTTCATCACAGAAAAAGTATCGTTAACTAGGACACTCAAAAATCATTATTACCAAAGCCAACAAAGCAACAGCAAGAAAAATCTCACTCCAACCGCTCGTCAACACAATCACTCAGAGTCCTCATCTCGATAACAAAAATTGCGCAATTCCTCTAAAAAACAAAAAAAAAACCACCTCGCCCGCAACTCGAAAGAAAAACTGCCCAGCCAGCGCCGAGGCAATTACTTAACTCTCCGCCCACGCTTATATACGGTCAGCTCTAAAGCGAAAAATCCAAAAACCGTCCACGTTTACACAACGAGCGACATCCTCTCCGCGGAGCATTCACACACATACACAGGTGCGCGCGCTTCGCGCGTCTCGTATATATAATGAATGCCCCGACACGCGTTTCGCAATATCAGCGCCAGCACGAGCCGGCAGGACACAATGCGCTGGCTTCCCGTTTATTCAGCTCTCCGGCGTTTTTCGACCGTAAACACGCTTCGATGCTGCGTGGTATATAGCTGGTATGTGTATATATATGTGGAAGCGTATGTATGATAATGAGCGTAGCGGAGGTTTCACCTACACCTGGCACCTACGCGGGCTGTGTGGTTTAGACGCGCGGGGAGTTGTATTGTTTTTTTAACGGGGATTTTTTTTTTTCAAGTTGAGGAGCAGGTTGTTGCTGCGAGCGGGCGGTGAGGATAGACGGACGGAGATGATTAGGTTTATTGCGCTGTTAGGAGGTAGCTACCATCTGATTTGCTAACTATTTGTGATGTTTGTATTAAAGCACATAGTTTTTTTTTTAAAGCGATGAATAAAGCTAGAGATCGAGATATTTTATGTTCGGTTTTTCAGAAAAATGCAGAGTTTACGTCCGAGTTTAAGTTTGATAATAACGTTTATTAATGTTTGTCAATATATTTTAGTGAATGAGAAATTACAAGTCATCAGGCCGCGAAATATATTTTAGAAATGTTTTAAAACAGATGTGTAAAGTTTTGAATAACTATAGAAATATTGATTTATGCAGCACTAAGTTAAACTTTACTATACATTTGTGTCATACACATTGTAATACGCAGTAGTTTTTGTCAACTAAATATTAAATATACTTTACACACCTAAAATAAGTGTACTAAATAAATCCACAAGTAAGTTATAAATAATAAAATCAATTAAAAAATTTACATCAACACACTAATGAAGACTCTGAATTAGTAAAATGAAACTCCTACGGCTAGGAATTCATTGAATAAATTTTCTATTCAGTAAGACATTACATACAAAATAATAATACAAGCCGGCGGCGGCGCGCATATAGCGGGACTTGATTTCCTTTTGTATAAGTGCTCAGTGGCAGGAAAGATACTCGTATTATTCGAGGATTATGTAAGAAGATTTCCCACGCGATAAGATATTTTTTTCTCCAAAATGCAACGCATAAATTCGCTTTCCTAGCTGGATAAAATGCGTAATAATAATGGAGCGTTAGGCTCGTGTAAGACAGGGTCAGATCATCTTTAATGCCCGGAAGAAACAGAGACTAGACGTCGTGCGAAGAATTAGCATTGCTTAGAGCTTCTCTAGATGATGAGAATTTACACCCTCGTAGGATATACTTTCAGGTGTAATAAGATTGAAAACATGATTAAGCTGAAAGGAATTTCAGAATGAGTAAATATTAGATAATGCGATAAGGATTATTATGTGTAACTTTCTAATGATAACTTTGGAAAGCGATTTTAAGGACACGGCCTGTAAAATTAAAAAATCTGAAACTCAAAGTTATGTACAAGCAAAAATTGAAAAGTTGAATTATAAAGATTGTATCTTAATTAATCGAAGTGTAGGAGTATAGAAAATACAAGTACAACTTGTTTAAAAACCTTGGCGTAATTTATTAACATTTAAATTCTTAAAAGAAAGGATTTCCGTTTAAATGTCGCAGTCGGAATTCAAAAATATACTTCGTACAAAAACCTTAAAAGGAATGGTTGAATATTCGTTGGGATTTAACGAGTTGCTCAAACCCAGAAAAAAAATGTAAAAAAGTATATGTATCTGTCGATAACAAATTATGATAGAATATTGAGCTAGCCAAAAATGTAAGATAAATGCACGGTAAGAGCTAGATTTAATAAATCTCTTAAAAAATTCTCTTTTATGTGAATATGCACCAGACCTTGCCCTTTGAGTTATCGTCTGTTGTGGTCACTGAAGATTTTAAAATCTGGTAAAAGTAGATATGCAAGGATTTATTGGTATGAAAATTTAATATTTTTACGAAAAGTTTTACCGTCAATCGCGTATTGTAAAAAACAAAATATTTAAACAAAATCTAATTTTTTTATAAAAAATATTAAACTTACGAATTAAAGGTTCTCAGTATATTTTAAAAATTTTAAATATATTAATAATTTAATAATTTCTTTTTTTAAATCTCATCTGTCTGATAGATTTTAAAATATCAGTAGTGTTATGAAACATGAAGTTTACAATAATAAAATGTTATTTTCTGCAGTAACTGTTCCTTACATAATTTTCAAATACCACGTCTTAATGTTGAGAAGCTGTGTAAAATTATACAATGCACATAAATTACCAATTACATTGTAAAGACCTTCGATTTTAAGAGCTAAAAAAATTTAATTTCATCTTTTAATTTACTTTTTAAGACACAATTTCATACTATAGATTTTTATACTTAAACTAAGATCAAGTAACTGTAGGTACCTATAGATTTTTAGACATAAATTGCACTTTTTTTAATCCAGATTTATGTATTTAGTTTTTAAGTTTTTATACTTTAATAAATCACACTATAATAACTATTATCTTAAAATGATAACTATAATTTAAATATTTTAAAGTGATAAACAAAAACAACATTTATTAAATGTAAGATAAAACACTGAGCCGCTCGTATCAACTTATATTTTTTTGTCTTTTATAATGTTTTATCAAAATTAACTTCCCACCGATGACTCATGTGTGCAATAAAACAGGCATTTTTAATTCGCTAAAAGCTCTCTTCTAGAGACAATGCATGAAAATAACACTATACAAGTTAATACGTCATACCATAAAGTAAGGACTAACATTCACTTGACTGTAGTTACATATTTTATAGCAATTAATCACTTAATGCTCATTATACACACAACAATTTTAAAATAATGTATGCCCGTAGTATATCCATACACAGTGTAAGCTTAATTTGATGATGCATCATCATAGTTGCAAAAAGAAAAGAGAATCATATCACTTAAATGGCCCCGGAGCAATGCACTTGCAGTCATTTCCACAATTGAAGAATAAAAAAAGCATTTTCACTTTCCTAGTACAACCAATTTTAATTCATTCACACAGCAGCCAGTCGCACAATTGCCTCAATCACAATTGCTATAAACTAATTAAGCATAATCAGGCCCCTCCAGCTTTTTAACTTTGATATCGAAACCCAAAACTCTTCATCTACAACATTTTCAAAACTAAACAACAAATTCAGCCCAACTCCCCTGAAAAACCCATCAAAACGGCAGAGATGAAGCCGCCGCTCTTATCCCACCTCCTCCAGCATCCCAGTATGCAGCCAGGCTTACATATGGAAGCGCATCCCACACAATGTTTACACACTGTCTCAGTCTCAGGCACGCGCGCATTACCCATCACGATTCAGCATCGCGCAATCCCTACACAACATCCCGACGCCACTCGCTCTAAAATAAGCCCGCAGGCACCTTTTATCAAAAAGCAAGCCTACCAGTAGCGGCAACAACCATCGGTCGCAGGGAAAAAAGCGCGTGTGCGCGCTCCGTTTTAGAATCCGGAGCTAGCAAGACACAGCAGACGCCCACCGTTCGCTCTCTCTCTCTCTCTCTCTCGAGCAGCGTTTTCCTTTTTTCGGGTCACTCACCTTATCTCTCTCTTGCTCGCGCTCGCCGCACAGCCAGTTGTATGTCCCCTCACTTTTTCTCTCCCTCTCTCTTGCACATATACACAGCTGCTCCCTCGACGAAACTTCAGCCTCTCAGAGCACGCTTACACTTCTCTATTCGCACTAGTTACACATGCAGCTCTCTCTCTCTCTCTCCAGATGTGACACGCGCGCGCTGTCCACGTATGTACGCTCGCGTATATATATACACAAGAGCGAGGAGGCTCGCTTTTCCCTGGCACCTGTGCACAGCATCAGCCACTCCCCGTGCAGCTTAGACGTAGCGCGATCCGGCGCTTTCTGGATGCGTGCACGCGTCGAGAGAGCGAGAGCTGGTCTGCTGCGCGGCTCCGTGGATTATCGTAAAAGGAGAGAGACGGATGCGTGGGTGGCTCTGGCGCGACGGCCAGGAGTTTTGGACTGTGTATACGCGGAGCTGTGTGTCGCCGTGCGCCGAAGGAGCGACTGCTCGCGCTCGCGGCTGTCACCGAGAGAGCCGCACAGTGCGCGTGTACTCGCGCTAGGCTGGAGAAGGGGCATTTTATACATCGCACCTTATATCAAGGCAGACTCGCGCTGAGAAATTGGAGAATTTTGACGGTCAGGAGGACGTGGATGTGTGGGCTTAGATTAGGCCTATAGGGGGCTAGGGGATGGTTGAGGTGGGCTTTGTGACGGTCAGAGAGTGTGTTTTGGGAATAGACCTGCTGTGCGGAGCGATAGCGCGCGCGGCGCATACGAATCGCTGGATTTGCTGTTGCCAGCTGTGCGGAAGGCGAGTTTTTGCTGGATTGTATAGGTTTTAGGCTGCGCTCGCTGCCGCAGGTGGTTTTGTGCGCGGATTGTCAAACTCGCGGGAGCGTTCGGGTGTGAAAATGGGGTTTGTTGAGGAGCTGAAGTTTTTAAGATTTTTAATTTATCAAATCCTATTTTCTATTTAGTTTTTTCTTATATAACAATTGCATTGATTAAGTGTAAAATTAACATTTATGTTAGTTGTAGTGAATGTTGATTTAAGTATTATTCAAGTAGAGGTAAGTTCTAGCCTCTGGTATGCACGATATCCGATATAGTTGATTTTAATAACAGAAAAACTAATGAAAAGTCTAAAGGAAATTATTGATTGTAGTTTTCTATGTTAAAAATGTAAATTTTATTATTTGCTTTTATTTTAAAAAATTTACATTTTTCTAAGTATAAAGCGAAAATAATTTTGTCCAAAAAATTATAGATAAACTTTCAAAAAATTTGATAATAGGGAAGAGAGGGACTAGTTGACGTTGTTTATTTTCGGATCTTATTATCATTTCTGATTTTGAAAATGTTAAGTAAATGATAGTTTTCTCTAGATTCGATACTATTTTCAAATAATCACTAATTTTCAGATATAATTTACACTAAGATTAATTTGAGTAATTTTTAAAACTAATTAAAAATATAATAAAATATCAAAACTTAAAATTATCGGAACATTATAGACAGGCGGTATTGTAACTGACGGTATTGCGTCATATTTTCGTATCGAAAAACGTACTTTAAAGTTTGAACCAAATCCATGACTCGGAGATAAAATTTTTTTTTAATTATTAGTATGAGCTTGACACTTGAGGTTTCCACTGCTATATAGCATGTGTTCATAACTGTTCATTAATGTAATCAGTGAAATCACCAACTTAATAAATAAGATAAGTATTTCAAAATTCAATGAACAGCTATTGAAAAATAATCTGATTCATTGAGAGAATAAGTAAAAATTATAGTAATTCAATTTTTAGTTTATAAGTTATTTTGCAATTTTAATTTTTAATTTTAATTCTTTTGATTAATTTGGTTGGGCAAGCAGTTAACTGGGCGATGCGCCATTTAAAGTTACTTACTAAACTAAATTACTATCTTCTATCTAGAATGATGAATATAAATAATAAGATATGTAAAGTACTTTTGTGTTTAAAAATTAGGGCTATTATTTTTACTAAAACAGTGATAACATTTTTACTAAAAACTTTATTTGCTCTAAAGTATATTTGTTCAACAATTTCAAGTTAATTTTTTTCTAATATCATCTTTAAATAATAAACATTAAAACTTTAAAAATAGTTTTTTAAGTTTCAAAGAATCGCCGATAATTTCAATCAGAGTAAAACAAAATTACACTTTACAAAAAAGTCTAATTTACACAGAATACTTAAAATTATTTAAAATAAGCTTGATAATTTCTTCAAATTATAATATATAGTATAAAAACACCTACAGGATAGAATCTTGTATTCGAGGAACAAAATATTATTGTAAATATGAAAATGTAAATTCAGTGACTCACTGAATTTATATGGAAGAACATTTGAAAGTTAAAATTCAACTTATTATTTAGAATGTCTAAATAATATTTCGAAATAATTAATTACATTCTAAAATTTTAAATTAGTAACTAATAAAAGTAGATACTAAAAAGTAAATATAAAAGTATTATGTAAGATACATCTGAAATTGGACATCAACGGCCAATACCTGATATTTTTATAAATAATTCCTAAGTGCGTTATCACACAAACCTTCGTAAAAAAAAGGTATAATTTATTTATAACAGTATTTAAAACCTACTACCTGAGGCTCTCAGAATGCCTGTATTCGAAGAGATTGAATTCTTATTTTGTTTTTATTGGTGTCCAATTTTAGATTCATTTATATTATTTTTCTACAACAAGCATTGATCTTATACCTCATGCACAATTGTTTTTCGACAATGTAATACAAGATGTAAGAAGATCTTGTAATGTGATGTCAGAAGACTAAGACTTTTTATACATATAAAAGTATCATACTTAAATTTCTTTGAAAATATCAATCACCTTTTTTGTGCAATTCACTTAATGATTTTCAATGCGCAAATTGTATTATAAAATATTTCTTTTGTATAAAAATAGGTTTAACATAAATTTATCTGGAAAATAGTATTTCAATTCTTAAAAGTTTAAAAATTTTAAGGATCAATAGATCTTTGTTCGTTTGATTAATATTCTTGCTATATCACTCAGTAGTCTTAAATAAAATTTTTTTAAAATAATTATTTTAAAATACAAAAGTGTTAAAACTCTTCAATAAACAATCTAATAGCTGTAAAGCTTTATACATAACTATTATCAACCAAAGCAATTGTAGAGATAAATTATCTCCGCATATTTGAGATTCTCGAAAGAGAAGCTTGCATTGCAAATAATCTTTCTTCGATACAAATTCATAATTATGATACATTAGAATATATTGCTTCGCCACAGTGCGTTAGTGTTCCAGTTGGTATACTACTAAAAAAAATTGTACTAGGTCTCATTTATTAGGCATGTAATCTTCCAGTATTTTGCGAGTCCAATCCTCGAGAATTTAAAACGTTGGATCGAGTATCATGTTTTGGAGTATTACGCATTGAATCCTATGAATAAAGTATATTTAAAATATAAGTGATTCTATCGTCCATATTCAATTAGATAATGCGGATGGTAGTCGATCATCGGCGAATTATGTTAAATATTTAAAAGTCTCTGTATTATCTTTGCACGCTCATAAGTCAATATTTTGAAGCAATTAAGAAAAATACTTTCTTTCATTACTTCAAAATGTCAATATGAGTGTGTATAAAGATGATTTTAAAAATCTAATAATTTGGTTCATTGATAATCTACATTCATCCGCATTGTATTTAAAATAGTTTAGATAAAAGTTTCTAGCATATATAATCTACATAATTATATAAATCAAAATAATTAATTCTCTAATGAATTTTTTACATAAATAAACGAAGTTTTTTCAAATTTATTAAAATTTTTGAAAACTTTAAATTATAAATATACTTACACTTGAGCTAATAATTTTGACATGCACTAAAAGAGATGCTAACTCAAGGTCTTCACTGTAGCTGTTTTTCAAAGGAACACTTCTATAGCCAGTTCTCAAGCAGCGAATCTAAAATGAAATTTTTTGTTCCAAAATCAATTAAAAAAATAATACATAAAGTGGCCATTGATTAATTTATATGTAAATCAATAAAATAATAGTTTTTTTTTAAACGTTTTTATTTTACTGTGTTCTATACGAGTATTAAATAATTATTACAAAATAGGTAACTTACAGGATAAGTTGCTTGCCCAATAAAATTGCTATCCCCAAACATGTCTTCGTCCTGGACAATAAATCGCAGCAGGGCAAAGTGTGGATTTGCTACTAGGAACTCACAAGATTCGTTCCACATGGGATTGAAGCCATTATCAGCTAGAAAAATGTTTTTTTTTTTATTCTAACAGTTATTCCATTTTATTTTATAATGTTTTTAACCTTTATTAACAAGGTTAAAAAAAATCATAATATGACTTACATATATAAAATGAGCTTTAATATTTTTATTAAATTCATAATACCTACTTATAGTTTTAGTTGTCAGTTTCACGCTGCCATCAAAGTCAGCTCCTACAATTTCGATTTGCACGAATGGACTAGCAGTACCTCTTCCCGGTTTATTCAAGTGTCTTGCTCCAATTACGTGTACTGTCACCTTTACTGAATCTACTCCAGTCAGTGAACTTTTATCATATGGGCTAAAATCTTCATGAAACATAAAATCTGGTTTTAATAGATATCCGCAGTTTCCGTTTTCGCGGAATTTTGCCTGATTGAGTTGCATGGGCTTATCTCCGGTCTGATAGTTTAAAGCTACCATCTGGCAACCCGAATTCCACATAGGCACAGGATTATAATTTGACGAATCGATACGCTGACCCTTTGGGTACACTCGACTGAACTGAACCTGATGATAACGTAGGAAAAATTTATTCTCTTGCTGGCACATTAACTTTTCGGCTTTGGTTTCAGGAAAGCTACTCATTTCGTTGTAAATGAAACCTTTCGCACGTAACCGCTCTACATTAAAGGCTACAGATCTGAAGTACACTATCAAGTTAGACATTTCCTTTGCTATCCTCCAAGCTCTTTCCATTTCTTTGTGTTGATTTTCCTAAATATTTTAAATAAAAAAATTAAAATATTTTAAATTTTATGAAAACAAACTAACAAAGAAGACGATAAAATATTTACCCTGACGCTAGCGTTTTGTCCAGTCTCATGAATTTTTTGCACCCACTCGAGTGCTATTTCTTTGGATGGAGCTGCAGCCTCGAAAACGGAGCACATGCTTGAATTTTGTATTCGCAATATCCACTCTAAACCAGGACGTTCTGACACTGCTAATTCGACAACAGCACCTATTATGTCTAGTGATCCCTTTTGCAAGTTTCCAAGCAACATTGAATCTGATGACTGTAACATAATCATAAAATAATATATTTTACATAAAAAGCATAGATATATAAAAACT
>UELX01005977.1:0-12010 GCA_900480035.1 Eupelmus urozonus | reverse complement strand
GAACTAAACATTTGTTACCTATAAAACAGATTTTCATAATTTCTTATGACAAGTTTACTTCCATGAAATCATATATTAATGACGATATGTATATATATTCACAGATACAGTTTCTTAACAAAAATTACCAGTACAATTATAGTTAAACATGGCATATATTATTACTTATCAATGAAAAATTACTTTCTCAATGAAAATTATTATTTTTCATAATTTTTACTATTGTAATTATAATTAAGATGTCTTTCTCACATTTATCTTTACTTTTTTTTACTCTTTTGTTTTATAAAATTTAATATAGTAAGTATATAAGTAATAATACTATCGATTAAAAAAGTAAAATTTTGAAATGCATTCAGATTTACGAAATTTTAATTTTATTATTTTTATAAGCCATTGAATCAACAAAGAAAAGTGGGTAATCAAATTTCTTTAATTATTCATATACTTATGATTTTTTCATTCATTTCATCATTTTATTTTACAGGTCCTATTCATATTACCGTCAAGGTTCAACATTTGCATGTCCCTACTGAGCTGCAAAATTCAGGATAAAAGGTTTTAATCAATCAATCATGGTTTATAACTTAATTTCGCTGCATGCGCCATAAGCTGCAGTTTCTCATTAGAATGAGAAATCTGCCAAGCAGCAATTATTATTATTTTTATCTTTTCAAAATTTTAAAGATTAAAATTTTTTTTTATTTTAAAACAAGTTAAATAATCTAAAAAAATTAAAAGGCAATATTTTGGCAAAAAGAAAATAAAATTTAAAGATTGACAAAGAAACCTAAGCGTTAAATTTTAGAGTAAAGGTTTAAAGGCAGGTAGTCGCTTAAAAATGTAGATCGTGTAAAACCAGCTATTCAAGATCGATTCATTCTCTTGAACACAATGTTAAGATTTATCTCGTAAGATATAAAGCGCTCACAAAAGCTTATCCCACGTATTTCAAGGAGGTTTAGGGGATTGTCATTGTTTATCCGACAACACCTAGGATGAACCGTCCTCTAAATCGCTAAGGAAGTTTATTACCGACAAGTCTCTATGTTAATTACGTGGCAGATTGGGCATAACCTTGGTAGACTATTGATAAGATACAAATTTTAATTGTTTAATGTGCGTAAATATTATAATTATCGATAGCATTATATTTCGAGGTTTACGTTTTACCGCTGAGACGGCCACTAAAACATTATGAAACAACACTAGTTTTTAATAAGTTTATTTTATATAATCATTTTTAAGAACTTGAAGAAAGGTGCGAGCTTTACGATTTTGTTTTTCAATAATTAAGTGTGCAATCTACAATTCTTTGGACCTGCTAAAGTGGCTGTGCTGTACTTAAAACTGGTTACTGACGTCACTTTTATTCATTTCGCTCGCAGGTTTTTTTTTTATTATTATTATACGTTGTTTTACCACCGTATTATAGTTTCAGTTTTCATCTCAAGCAGTTAAAAACTTTATATTCAGTAATCAGTTACAAAAGTGTATCAAGTATTATAACATGTATTTTTTATGATATATCAAGGACAGCACTTGATAGAACTTCAAATTTACTATCACAGCGATTGTGACGAGAAGTTTAAACTTACAAACTTTTATTCTGCCATTCTAAATGAAATAAGTACGTTACAGTCAGTTTTTATTCTCTACACCTTATATTCCTTGCTATTAATGCTGTCAATATTATACTATAATTCTTACATATTATTATTATAAGTACCTACTTATTATTTTACTACTATTGTCTTGTTATTGCTCGTATTTAGCGTCTAGGATTAGTTTTTTTGGATAGGTTTACTAACTCTACAAGGTAAAAAACATCCTATTGGTAATTCCCGATCGATTAACATGAGAGAATTTTTGCTAATAAATGCGCTCTTTAGTATTGACAAGATTAACAGACAACAAAAAATAAAAAATAAAAAAAAATTTGTAAAATATAAAAAAGCACAAAAAAAATATAAAAATGTTAGTAGTTGGTTAGGTGTATAAGCAATACGGGGAGAATTGGTATATTTATTGTTTTGCAAAACTGGTCTCGAGTACACGAAATGCAACATTAAAATAGATTATTATACAGCTGCTAGTTATAAAAGAGTGCATTTTAATTATGTTATTTAGTCACACACACACACACGATTATAAACATTGCGAATAATCGTAACAACAAAAGGTTGACGTGCATTGGAAAGAAGAAATCAAGATATTTCTGTGTGCTAAATCCATTATTCATTTATGAAAACATAATTGCTAAATAAAGATTCCATAAAAAAAATAATTTCGTCTTCATTTTAAATTCACCTCTTGTATGATCTTGAAACAACAAGAATACAATAAATGTGAAATGAACCACATGAAATGTGAAAAAATATAACGAATGGCAGTTGTAATAAATTTTTTGGTTTATATAATTTTAAATTGAGTGTATTGTAATTTCAATAAATTGTACGTTACTAGTATGAAAAAAATGTAAGGTGTTAATTTATTTACTTCCAAGAAACATGACAACCCAATCATTAAATGTAGAACAAAATAATTTATTATCATAAAATCAATTACATACTATCATTAAATCGATGAAATAAGTAGTAATATAGTAAAATTAAGTATATGGAAACAATATAAGTATGTATAAGACCAAAATATAAACAATTATTTCACTGACAGAAGTGTTAACATACATACAATTATAAGTTACTACATACATTAAAGTGTTTCCTTCGCTCTCGAGATCGAACATGCATTTATTGATAATAATGGACGGCTAACCCTAGTAGAAAGTTCGTAACTAAACCATGATTTTTAATTATAGCAAAAAATTGTAGAATGTTTTAAGGTATTAATATCCAAAGTATGTTACAATTTTTCAATAACTTTATCTGAATAGGACAATACCTTATTTATGAAATAATAATTTTTTAGATTAATATTTTTAATAATTATTTTGAAAATTAACAAAATTTCTACCAGGGGAGGGAGCGAATCGGTCGATACATTAATCGATGTACACATTTTTTTAATGTTCATTTAAATAAGGCACTTGGCAAAAAGAACAAAGTAAAAGAAAGAAAGCGAAGAGGGGCGGGACACGAATGATGATTTTACATTACAATTGGCGTCATAGACGCTGATCTTCGTCGGTTATTTTTTTACTGTACACACACGAATAAAACTTGCATAAATCGGCTTGTACGTTTAAGAAAGAAAACTCTTCCTCTGCTATACAAAAAGTTTGATGTGAGAACGCATCGATGCTTGTGTGTATGGATACAAGCATGTCATATTTTAAATAAATTTAAAAACTCCAAAAAAAAGATACAACACAAAAAAGGGTAAAAATACGATTGAAATAGTCGGAGTCTCATATCAAATCTTCAGTTTCTTTTAACGAAGTATAATGTATATATGCATATGTGCATGAGCGTATGTGCGTGCATGTACGCGGATATGATGGGACACTGTATCTCGTGTGCGTTTGCTTCTTTTACTTTTTCTTGCGATTGCCATGATTGCCCCGTTTATTCTTATGATGCTTGTTACTGCTGCCACTGTGCAACCTTATTCTCTGCTTCTCCTTCATATGTCCGTTAGCCACTTCTCCACCAGCTTCAACGCTTGGTTTACTGCTATCTGAAAGAAAAGCGCGACTCTCGTGACCAATTTTTCTTTTCTTTAATAAGCTGATAGAAGGGTTCATTGACATTATCATAAAATAGTGTTAGTATTTTCTAAGCAGTATATTTCATAATTTTCATTATGATTTTGAATATTGTTCCAGAATTAACAAAAATAAATTGTGTAAACCATGTTCAAAAATGATGCAAATTAAAATATCACAAAAATTGAAAATTTTGTAATTACTAATATACTATACCAATTTAATAATTAACTTTTTGTAATATAGAATTCATATTATTTATACAACATATTAGGATAAGCACTACTTTGTTTTTTTTTTTTTTTTTAACTTATACGTTTTCTGATTATATAGTGATGAAAACTGTACCTAAAAGTCAATAAGATAAGTACTTATATTATTATTTTTGAATAATGTATATCTTACTGCTTTTTAATCTTCTTTGGCTATCTTGTAATTGAAGTTAGTACAGCGTTTTAGAATCTATTAAACAGAAGCGTTACATTAATTAATTCATTCAATATTGTTGTATTATGTATGCTTTAAATTCAAAAACTCTGTACTTACTTAAATCAAATTAAATCAATTATTTTATTTTGTTCAAAATATATTTTCTAAATTAATATTCTCAGAGATATTTACAATTATTCATAGTGTTTAACACTTATGAAAATTTTTTATTCCATGAGAGATTCATCTATTTACCTATCTAACCCTGTTAATTTCTTCTATCAAAATAATTAATCGATAATTAGGATCCATTAAATTAGATAAAAGATTTGACGGCTGTAGCCGTTTAGAACCGAATCCAATATAGGATTATATTCATCAGCTGATTTTAATCGGTCTTCTATGATTTAATAATTTTTGTATTGTATACAAGTAATTAATTATTTTAATTATATTATTTTCTTATTAATGATAAATAAATTAAACAATAAACATAATAAATATATTAAATATTTTTTTCATTCTTATGTACTTTATTTGATTCTCAAATGTTAATTAATGGCAAATGAGCTTTTATTCAAATACTGCAAGCGTATTTTTGTCAGTAAATATTTTTCAAATAAATTACCGTAATCATTTCTGTCTTTCTCGTTTACCTCTCCATTACTTAGCTCCTCTGGCTTTCCCTCAGTATCGATTTGATTATCTTCTGCAAATAAGAAAGAAAATATAAGTGTAAAACGCATTCATTGGCCCCATAAAATGATAAAGCGCTTTGTAAACAATGTTAAGCCGAAGATTAGAGGCGGTTGAACCAAAATCTCTTGCAATTTCAGGCGAACGCTTCATGCGATACAGCGAGTCAACGAAAGTTTTATGATTGCTCATAAACTGTCGTTTTGATTGTTTTTCAATTATTGGATTTACAAATTTGTTTTTGTGGTTCCTTAAGTATTCTCATTATAACAAACGTGCAATATTAATCGTATATTCAATTATAAAATTAATAAATTATTTGAACAAAAATTTTCAAAAATACTTTAATTAAAAATAACTTATTAAAAGTTGTGGCTAAGCACTGTATTGCAGGCTAAGATAATTGCCATGTCAAAACACCCCGTATATGATCAAATTTTATTAATATTAAGTAGTGCTACCAAACATTCATATGATACAAAATTTTACCAAACCAAAGGAGCTTTGACCTGACTGCTATCTTTTCCACAATTCTCAATTGGCTCATTCTCCAGTATCTCAAATTATCATTAACTAATCAAAATGTCATTTAATAAAATAAATCTTAGATCTTCTAAAAACTCTAAAGAATACTTATAAGACTTTTCTATCGTTTAGCAAAATCAAAAATCTTAATGGATTCTTCATAAAGCATTCAAAAATATTTTTTCACAATTTTTGAATATTTATTTTTTACAAGTTTTATTTGTTGCAAAAGATAATACCTTTGCATAATTCAATTAAGTCTGTTCTTAAAAATTACATTTTTCTAAGCATCTCTCCACGCGATCAATCATTAGTAACAAAACATATCAACGTAAGAGTATTTTATAAAGTGAAAATGAAAGAGAGAGGAGGAGAAAAGATAACATTGAAAAAAGATTGAAATAGCGCCGTGTCGAAGTTCAAAATACTCTACACACATAAGAATGATTCTGTGTTTGTTATCATTTGCATGGCGCCGCACGTTGCTCTAACAGACAAAACGTCCATCATTTCTCAGACAGCATCATAATTGCAAAAAACTTCATAAAAATTCTAAATTATAAAATTTCCTAGTATCTCTTATTTTGAGCCATGAATATAATTTTATGACAAAAGCAAAGTACATTTCACAAATTATATATAAATTCCAGAACATTTGTATTCATATTACTTGAACTATTTGAATTCCACCATCCATTATACTTGAACTGTGACCAGAAGATACCGCAGCGAATTTTAATGAATTATGTACAAAAATTAAATTCTTTCGAAACTCATTTAGACGAAAACGAGACAGTATGAAGTAGAAAGTTTGTTTTGATGTGTGATTTGACCTTCATCAACATTAGACAAAACTCACGTTTTTCAGGCGTCCCGGGTAGCTCTGGCGAAACGCTCTTCCAACTAATAGGAGAATAGTAGGCATCCAAATCGTTGTCGACTCCATTTGTCGTCAAACAATTTTTATCAATCGACTCTTCTGCACTATTCTTCAAATTTGCCGTGATCAATTGTAGCTGCGGTCTGGTAGCGCGTGGAATTGACTTCTCCAAATTCTATAAGGAAGATTAAAAGTAATTTTATGCTAAGTTATAGCTAAGTTATAGATAACTATATTTTTCAGTCTTCAATAGCATTACATAAATTATGTATGTAGTTTATAAATGAAATAAAATATTTGCATAAGAATATAAGTGTCAATAAATAATTATTTATTTTGACATTGGTAATAAAGAGATTTTTATATACAAGTTAAAAAATGCTAATTAATAATCATAAGAAAATTTATTACAATGTAAAAAAGCGTATACAAATTTTTAAGGCGTTTTTATCACGTTACAATCGCTATTTTTATAATTTGCCATTCACTCATACAATTGTATCTCATGAATAAATCCAATTTAATAGATAGTAAAAAAAGATTTAAAAGTAACTAGTTTTAGATCTAAGTATTAAAAAATAAACACATACAAATATAATGTTCTATATTTTTGTAAAAATTTTTCGATTAACACATGTGTATTTTCATTTTTTGTCTTTATTTCTCAAAACTGATAAAAAGTAATTGAAGTTTATAGCAAATAAAGCAAATCAAATGCAAAAGTGTTTTAAATGACAACCAAAAAAATCAACTAAGCCGTAGTTACAAATTTGTGTATATGTAAATTTTATTTTTTTAGAAGAAATTATTAAATAATCTTCGATCGTGTAACGACTGTATTATTAATTTTATATTTAAAATTTGCTTTATGAAATAAAAGTTTTTTTACTTCGATATTATTATTACATACAAAATACAGATCATTTAAAAACAATTAACGATATTTTGTGTGATGTTAAGAGATTTTATTAAAAAATTTAAAAGTTAAATTTGCATATTTAAAAGATCAGTGAGTAGTTTTAAATTTATAGCGGTTCAGTTGTTAGAGCCGAGAACGAAAAACATTTCATAAACAAAACTATTAAAAATGAATCGGGTTTAAAAGTTTATTTTTAGAATATGTATTAAAAAAAATTCATCTTATGCATCAAAATTATTATGTAATTCTTTTATGTAACTTACGTTATGTTAAAAATCGTACGTTGTAGGCTCTTACGAATGACCCTTATTTAAGGAACGATCGTAATTAGTTAAGAGAAACAGTTAAAAAAAAGCAACCAAATTTTACAAAAGTATATTAATTTTATTATAATGTATAAAAAGAGAAATTTCATATTAAATAACAATTTAAAAGTATTTGCTTACTCCTTCAGCTTAAAAGAAATCATGCTATTAAAAAAAATAAATACAAAGCGAACGTGAAAAAAGTAAAAAAAGGCTTATAAAAGCTTTGCCAATTATTATAATAAGTAATAATAATAAGTACTCGTGCACATAAAATGAATATCTC
Source organism: Eupelmus urozonus (assembly GCA_900480035.1). NCBI lineage: Eukaryota > Metazoa > Arthropoda > Insecta > Hymenoptera > Eupelmidae > Eupelmus > Eupelmus urozonus. The sequence continues at coordinate 4,303 of UELX01005977.1, read as the reverse complement.
AATTCACTAATAATCTTTTGTACTCCATGTGTACACGGAGAGAAATGATATTGTAAAAATTACTATATTTAGTAATAAATTGGAGATTCTACATGTTTGCATCAAAAAATTATATGTATATGACACATCGTTCTATATGTAGGAATTTTGACACGATATAGTGAGAGCTTTAAAATACAGTTATTTTTAATATGTGCATGTCATTTTTTGATTGTAAAAATTATGTATCTCATTTATTATTAAAAATATTAATTTTTACTACATTTTTTCTCTCAGTGCATTAGATGTCTAAACAGTTTTAAGCCGCTTCAGTATCAATCTTAATAGAGTGCTTTACGTTATCTTCCTTGTCGCACACTTTATCTGTGCATTCGCCATTGCTACACAACTCTTTCTCCAGCGCTTCTGTCGCCGCAACCATTTCTTGCACTTCGGTCATTGAGATGCTCATATCCGCCTCGGAATCGTCTGATTCGCTAATGTTGGATGTATCCGGCTGGAATTAAAAAAAATGTACAATTATTTTTACTCAAGACTCCTCTTATGCACTTTATCTCAAAAAATTATAAAAAAAAGAAAGAAAATGTTTTTGAATAAATTTTATAAGCTTTGCATAAACTTTTTTAATTCTTTGCTTTTTTTGTAAAGTTAGTTTTTTTAAATCACTATTTCTTGGTGCCATTCGAGAATAGTGAATTCCCCCCCCCCCTTCCCACCCTATTAGAGAGAAAAGCAGTATATATACTATATGAGTGAAAATAAAAAAAAACCTCAGATCGCATACTTTTTGCTCGACGCAAAACTGACAATTTAAATGCAATCTGGGAAATTTTTTATTTTTCCTCTTCACATACATCGTCTACTATTATTTAATTATCTATAATTTATCTTAATACTATTTAGATAGATCTAAATTTATAAATACTATATTTCTGAATTAAATCCCACTTCTTGAGTACAAAACGTTAAATGGGTACATAAAGTGAAATGCTTTTATAAAAAAGATATTCTTCGACGATTTCATAATCATTTAGTTACAACCAAAGACTTGAAAAAATACTTTCTCTGTTATTATTATCGACCTATATTTCTAAACTAAACCTTTATTGAAATCATAAGCTTGTATTTCGATTTCACATTCGTAACGAGCGCCTGCGCTTATTTTCTCAACTTTTTTTCGTCCAATAATGCAATGATAAACTAAAAATAAAAGTGAGGCAGACTCTGCGCTCTTATATCGGCATCAAGTAAGACACATACACACGCGGGCTATCATCCCGAAGAAGGGTCAAGTCTCAAGGTCCCCGATCTCACTCTCTCTCTCTTTTTCTCTCTGCATTTACGAGAGAGCGCACAATACTTACGCTCCGTCTTTCCGTGATAAAAGTATGAGAGAGCTTCCAAAGCATATAATAATAATGTAACGTTTCTGCTTTTTCTTGACACGTGCCGCGTGGAAGAGGCGAAAATTAATCGCGAAAGGGAAAAATCTAACGATAAGCACTCGTCACGTACAAGCCGCATGGAAAAAAGGGGCTGACACTGTATTTTACACTGTTTGTACAAACGTCTCTCCCCCTCTACCTCTCTTTGTATGGGTAATTGAAAAATATTACATTGATTGCACTGGTGCTTTACAGAATGAACGAGAACGATAGCACGGATTTTTACGCTACCCGGCGCTCTATTATTTTGCCGATTAAAATTTCCATTGTCAATTAGTGCATATCGCAAGTATTATATGGGATTTAATTGGGGTGTAATTAATTACTTTTTAATTTGGTTTGGTTGATTAAACATGAAAAAGGTGCGAGTAATTTTTAAATACATACAGTGTAATCATCATCGCTATCGGATGCATTAGCAAGTCTATCAATTTTTTCCATTAGAGGCTCGTCGTCGGAGTCGTCTTCCGATCCATCTGAGCTGATTTCCGAAAATTTTCTCTTGCTTTCTTTTTGGGTTGGACTTGATTCGGCAAGGGATTTTTCCTCAGAAGAGGGTACGACCTACAAAAGATTTTTCAAAATTAAAACACATTTATTCAACTTTTTAGTACATTCATCATAATTTTTACCGAGTTTAAATATTTCATTCCATTTTTTCTAAAAGTAATTTTTTAACGCTGAAAATAGCCGTAACTTATTAGTGAAATGAAAAGTTAATATAATTAAGCGTCAATTAAGGTCAATATGCATACAATGTAATATGAAACTACAAGCTCAACTTCTGAGCTTAGAATCTACTCAGTTAAACGTCAAAGTACATATATTTTTCTTGCACAAAATTCTAATTAAAATTCAAAAAAATAGTTAATAATTTATCTATGCTTTATATTCAGTAGTAGATCTGACGCATTAGTCAGACAAAAATTTCTAGTATAAATGATCATTAATATTTGCCCAACCTATTTACTGAAGTATAGTTTTACTAAACATATTGAAGCTAATTTTACATAACTGATATTATTTACGTTGTTATATTTTATGAAAAAAACTACTTTAATGTTTTGAACTGAATGGAAATTTTGTATAGAGTTCGTACTAATAAAAATGTAAATATTACGTCCACGTTTCGGGGTAATTATAAACCTCTCTCTTCAGAGCTTAATCATGGTTAAATAGGTATTTTTAAACCACGACTACATTCTAAAAAGAGAACTCTCCTTATTAATTTGAGACTTCGACATAAAATAGCGTTCTTTAACTTAGTTCATTGATGATTCATCTCCACGCAAATTATCTATTTGGATATAAACGACATATAAACGATTTTGTTTTGATTTAGATTTTAAAAAACTTTTTTAATCGACATTTATGAGTAAACCAGGCACATGCTTTTTATGTAGATGATAAGCAATAACACAAATTATAAGCAAACCATTTCTACTACTAGAAACAAAAACCAAATTGTATCTAATTTCTATGCAACATACAATGAAGAAATGAAAATAAATATGGAAGTGATAGAGAAAAGTACAGACTTACCGAGTCAAGAATATTAGAGACACGAATTTTAGTCGGGGGCGGTGATGGAGACGTCTTGGATCCGGAGTCCAGGCAAGACAGGGTGGATAGGGTCAATCTTATAGACTTAGCCAGGCTCTTACTTGCTTCTTTCATAGTCATCGCTCTGTCCTACACCCACCACCACCGTACGAATTTATCGAGCTTTTAAGGATTGTTTCGAGATCATTCAAGGACTTTTTTCTTAGCCGCCTAAGGCGTGCCGTATGTACATTTTACAGAATACGATACGCGTTCACATGCACACGGAAATCGACTACTTGCTGTCGACATTTTTCAAACTATTAGTTCTTTCAGTAAGTAAGAATAATGGCATTCATTTTAATAATAATAGATACAATACTTAATAAAACTACAAATACACAAATGACAATTTTTGTTTACTAAATAGATTAGATTAAAGAAGAGACTGTTTTTGTGGATTTGTGGATTGGAGTTCAATTTTCAGCATAAGTACAGCCAAAGTTCAATTCCCAAGTGGGTTCTTTTGACTTTTTGTCAGTTATTGTGCTAATTTATAACACCGCAGATCTCACCGTGGTTAGGATTCCAAGTTAAACTTTAGGGCAAGTTATGATGCATCCATAGACTTCACTTCTCAAACCTCAAAGGGAACGAGTTTGCGATGTGTCTGCGGTTGTGTGTATGCGCGCATATGTATGCGTGCTGGTATGTGTATGTATAACTATGTATGGATCAAAATCCAAAAAATAAAAAAATAGAAAATCAAGAAAATTAAGTCTTAAAAGACAAACACACTTGTATTATAGCCATAAGTATTATTAGATATTAGATTCTTCAGAGGAACCCACGGCCAATAAAAGAAAATTAAATGAAGTGTGCGACACAAAATCATAAAAATCTAAAAATCTTAAGAAATATTATTAAAATTATGAAGAAAATTTCTGAAGCATTTCTACATACACCAATTTCTAAACACTACAATAAATAAGATATTACATACATAATTTCTAAACATACGCGCATGCAACAGAAATAGTTTTTGGATTCGCGGTAGTGTTAAGAAACGATTTACAAATCTTTTTATTTATACTTTTCTACAAAAGATTATTTTTGATTTGTCAACCGTAATGTATTTAACACGTTCAGGGCGGTACGAGTCATAAATGACTCGTATGTAAAATTTGATTATAATAATATATTGTATTATAATCGGATTATCATATACATAATATATGACTCGTATTGGGAATCTCTTGTATTTTATTAATATAAGTATTATTCTGACCTATGAATCACTCAAACTTTAGAAATTT
>UELX01005976.1:0-12010 GCA_900480035.1 Eupelmus urozonus | reverse complement strand
GCCGGCTTCGCCGACCCTCGTGCACGGCAATCACACGTGGCTGTGAAACTTTACGCCCTTGTTACGAAAAATACTATCATGCCACTTTAACCTCAAAATCATACCTTTAAGGTGATTTTTCGGCTCTCATGGTATAAAATACGGTTCGATACTGGTGCGTAAGGTAATTTTTGCCTCGTTCGACTTTCCATCCTCGCTTCGCTCGAGCGAAAAACGTCTCACAAAAAAACCACCTTCCACACCCGTATTGAAATGTACTATACGTCACGATAACTGAAAAATCATTTTAAAGTTAGGATTTTGAGGTTAGAGTGGGATAAAATTCCATTAAATGATTTAATATATGTATTTGCACCATTTTATATATAGACTTATGAGTTTTATGGGTTCGTTAACCCTTTCAGTCATACATTTTTCTGTCCCATATTTTGGGCTGAAACTTGCTACTCAGGGTTTTTCTGAAATTCCAAGATGGCGACTCAGAACCGCGAAATTTGTTCCTCGGGGGTTTTCGAAGGTGGGACTCCCAGAGTCCCACTATGACTGAAAGGGTTAAACTGGGAAAGCTTTAAAAGTGATTTCGCTAGTCCTTTTACACTATAAACACGTCTATGCCGTAAAATTTCAAGACCAAATGACGATCGTTATTTTTTGGTATCATAGTCCTCATAATTTGATTTTATAGATTTTTAAATTAAATTTTGCGGACTAACGAAAAAGTATACTTCTGGCCAAAGAGTGTTAAATATCATATTCTTACAAAAAATTGATTTATAGACTATAATACCTGAACTTTACAGATAATTCGTTAAAATTACTTAAACGAACTAAAAAAATGGCGTGATACTAAAATAGAACTTTTCGTACATAGACTATAAAGTTTTACGGCTATGATGCTAACATAACTTTTCGGTATTCTGAGTCGTAATAATTTATTTGTCAAAGGGCTTAAAGTAGAACTTTACGGCTCGAGTACTGAAAAAATGATTTTAATTTATATTTTGTTCAAGCTTATATTTTAAATGTGTTATTTTTCAGATTTTAAAAACATCATATTCTGCTTTTAGTGTACTTAAACCATCTATGTAAGATCATTTAAGTATGTTTACTTCTTGTGATAAATTTAATTTAAACTTATTCTTAAAGAAAGAAGGGATAAAGAAATAAAGGATAATAAAAGAATTCACGTGAAATAAACACCAATAAGTTAAGTTAGAAACATGTATATGCATCCATGTACAACATGAAACAAACAAATCTGTTAATGTATAAATTGTAAATATATGGGATAATAGAATTAATCACTAATACAAACTCCATTGAGATAAATATCTAAATAAATACTATAATGTATGTTCATATTTGAAAAATTCGAATTTGATGAAACAGTAGATTATGCATTTAGAACTCACTTCGCTTGGATAGCAATTTCACATAGTGCCACTTGTTTCCATAGCAGAAGTGAGTTAACGAAATATTATTGTAAATATTTAATTTTGCACAAAGAAGCCTTTGACTAAGAACTCGACAATAATTTCCGTAATTACCCGCGCAAAAAAATTTACCGTTACTGAAATATTTTTAAATACATTGGACAATACATTGAGTATAGATATCCTATGTATCGCTTAAAGAATTTCCGACATTTCAGCAATGATAAATTTTTTAGAGGGTTCCTGAAAAAGGTAGTAATTTTAACCATTAGAAAATTAAAAAAATAATTCTAAATAAAACTATAAGTTTAGGATTATCCAAAATTTATCCTATAAATTTAACTATACAATTAAATAGCACTTAAAAGAATAAAATATTATACAAAGAAAAAAATAATAAATTATAGGTCTCTACATCAACAGCAACTTTACTATATGTGTATAAAAAAATATTTCCGTATCATTGCACTATAATTTTACATGAAGTACATGGTCTAATTTATTCTTTTTCACTGGATGGTAAAAAGGGTTGAAGCTTTGAAGCTATATAATCAGTCTTCAAATTTTCTTATAACCATACGCGAGAAATGGAAATAAAAAAGAATATTCTGAGCTGTACTGCTGGTGTATAGTCTTTGGCGAAGTCGAATTATAGTTAATATGTACTTCCGGTGTCCGCTATTTTTTTTCTTGTACAAAGGGTTGATTGTACCGTATTTACGATAAAAATAAAACTACATAAACGGTATATGAAAAGCCTTTTTTTCACTACATCAAAGGCTTATAGTCAATAAAAAGCTGTAAGACAAAATATGAAAGGTATAATTTACTTTCTCTAGTAACGTACACGTCAGCCAATCATTACAAATAATGAGATGTTTAGAAGACACTAAAGAAGTCAACGGCTCCATACATAAACATAAGAAAAAAATTATATATAGATCGTAAATGTATTTAAATATATATATCTTACTTTATATAAATTGAAGAATAAAAAATTAATTTTGACTTTTACTAGTTTGATAAATTGATATTCATAAGACTACGTAAAACAGTGTTCTGAAATGAATTTATTTCTGATAGAGAGCGTTACAATTCACGCGTGGTAAGAGCCATGCCTCGTACAATGTTTTCAAATTATACCCTTGTAAGATTATAGAGTGCATATCTTACTGACTTCTCTATATCAATTTTCAATCCATAACGAAGTATGTAAGGTTTTTAACGTATCATTTTGTTAAACATAGCTTGGAAACAAACTTACAAACTATTTTTAAAAATGTAATTTATTTCAAATAAAATGTAAATAAAAAATTTTTTTTTAACCTTATGAAATTGAATTTCTACTTCTTTTAATGCTATTAAAAAAATTGATCAAAAGAATTTATAAATGTATTTCTTTGTTGTTTTTAAAACAAAACTACTGCATAGTCTCTAGGTTGCACATAAGAAAATAGACTACATATGCAAATAACACATTGCATCTCCTTGATGATTTCAATAAAACGTAAAATCCGTACCGTATCCGTCTCTTTATACTTCATACTTTAATAACTCATAAAAATAAAATAGAGTATAAGGAATAGAAAATATGAATTAAAAAAAAAAACAATTAAGTATGACTTTTAAAAATAAAGCTCATATTATAATTTTCAGCAATACATTAGTGTCATTAAAAGATTTCAAGAGAAGTTACTGCTTTATTTGGGAAAAATTGTATTCTCGACATCATATTTCCGTAAGATGCTATTAAAATTAACAATTTTTCAAATTAGTTTCTCATTTATAGGAATAATATTTAAGAATTCACTAAAATTTTAAATTATAGCATTTTAGAATTTCTCAAAAAAATTTATTTACTTTTGTTAAATTATTATAAAAGTTTAATAATAAGATATATTGATAAGTTTAAGTCAATGGAAAGTTTTATCTCTTTATATTATTACGTATATAAAATTAAATACAAAAGATAATTGCCGTCTATTAATGAAATTGCTAATTTGTAAAGAATCATTATCTCTATCATCGAGGCACTTGATTGAAGAAATACGTTTTTTATTAAGGATGTGTTCAACTGCGAGGAGTCAAGTTTTAATTTATCCATTGTTTGAACTTCGCAATTTCATACATTTTAAAAAGTTGTGAAGCCACTTAATCGATATCATGGAAATATTGACTGAATTTCCTATTAAGAACTTACAGTTTAAAACTTAGAAGTGGATTCTGTATTCGCTAACCAATCAAGTATAACGTAATAAAAGAATTTAAACAAATTTTAAAATAATCCAAGTTAAAAAGTAGCAGAACCATGCATATACTGCAAGTGCCTTTTACTCTTTTAACTTATTTTGGAATTTGGAAACCAATTAGATGGAATTCAAAATGGAAAAGTAGTTTATATAAACTTTTTTCGGTTTTCGTTCTTTTAATAATGTACACGTTTGTTGCTTCTGAGTTAGTGCAAGTAATTCATTTCTTCTCTAAATTTGGCGAGATTTCGGACACGCTGTTCGTGCTTTTAACAACGTCTTCTGTTTGTTACAAAGCTGTGGTTTTTTTAATACAAAGAAAAAGTATGATTCATTTAACTGGCATGTTGCTCAAGCATTGGTGTGTACCAAAGAATGTACGTGAAATGGATATTCAGAAAAAATTTGATGACATAAACAGGTTCTTAAATTGAATTAATCGATTATGTATTAGTATTTTATAATGAGATAAAATATTCATGAACGTTATTTTTATTAAAAACATAGTTAATATTATTTATTAAGTAGGGCTTATTGAAGTACTTTTTGGTAAGAAAAGTTTTTTATTTAAATTTAATCAGTAAATTTATTTAAAATATTATTAAATTACATTATTAATAGTCTAACCCTGGTGTAGACGCAAATAAGGAAGTACCTAATGATTTGCCATTTAGCTAGCCAGCAGACTACAAATAAGCCAGTGCGACTGATTCTTTTCTTCTTCTAATTATAATTAAATTTTAATGAATATTTTTCATATGTCTAACATAAAACGCTTTCTTTACGATCTTTTAAAATTAAATAAACTAAAAATAGGCAGAAGTAATGGCAACTTTCACACTGGTATATTATTAACCATTATTATTAATTTTCTAATTAGTGCAGCTTACAGCTATTTTTGACTAATAAGTAACTGGTCAAATAAAGAGACACTATAAAATTTCGAAAATAACGTAAAAATGTCAAAAATAACGTAAAAATCTTCGAAACAATGGCTATTTTTAGAGATAGAGATTGATCTTCTATAAATTAAGCACAAGTATCGAAAAATATTATGAAGAAAATGTCAAATTGAGTAAAATAACGTAATGAAGTGAAAAAATAACGTACAATTCTCTGAAATAACGGCTATTATCGGTGATAAAGGGAGATTTTAAATTATTTAACAATATATACTAGGGGGATCTTGCCCTCCTGGAAGCTTCGCGCGCCAAGCTTCCATATGATAAACTAAGAAAAAATAACTTCAAAAATATCGAAAAGTAACCTAAAAAAAGTTACAAAATAACGTAAAAACATCTGAAATAACGGCTATTTATGCCGAAAAGGGGGATAATTCATGCATTAAGCACATATATTGCAAAATATCATGAAAACGACGTCAAATCGAGTAAAATAATATAAAACAGTGAAAAAATAATTTAAGAAAAGAAAAAATAACATTAAACTCTCTGAAATAACGACTTTTTTCAGAGATAAAAAAATTCTTACACGATTTTTAGAAAGATTATCAGTTAGTATTTTAGCAATGAAAGATTTTACGAACATCAACCAAGTAAACAACAGATAACTAATTGGGTTAAAAATACCAACCGGGTCAGAAATTGGACGTAGTTTGTAGAAAGTTCAATTGAGGAGAGTTAAGGGGGAGCTACGGGGGCTGCGCCTTACAACTTTCTATATATATATACATATCTTATAATATTCTATACAATAAGTGTCAAATGTACAGTACAAACATAGCAAGTACGTGATGCATCGTGCTTTTTGACGTTTAAAGTGTAATTGTGCAAGATACACAATATTGTTAACTCTATGTATCGATATATGCATTGTTATATATGGACATTGCAAATTGTACTTAATTATATCGATATTGATAATAATAGCCAAAAGCAAATAAAAGTATAAAAGAAAATCATTTTATAAACCATCCTTTCTAGTATAATAATAATAGTAGCTTTATAATAGTAACTTGATTTAAACTTTATTTGACGACCAATCGAATTTATTTACGAACGATCAATCTATGATGCAGATATGTTACATTGACTTGCATTGTAATGGTCTACACAAACGTTCTGACAATGCTGGCAATACCCTTATTACAAATTTCTGAAGAACGAAGCTTACCCTTCAAGACCTGGCTACCATATAGACTGAAGAATCGGTCAACTTACTGGCTGTCTTATTTGCACCAAGCTCTGGGTCTGCTGGTTTGTTCGTCTGTGAGCATCGCCAATGATACCATTGTTACCGGCTTCATGATGCAAGCCTGCGCTCAGTTTGAGATTCTCGCTTGCAGACTAAGGGCACTGCCCTTTATTATAGAGTCGGCTAAGTTGAAAATGTCTGACAAAGAGGCTCACATATACGAGAAGAAACTACTAACGCAGCACATAAAGCATCATAATCATATATTTGAGTAAGTTACAGTCAATAAATAATCGTACAGTACTTAAAAAATTTTTTTTCGATATTATCGTTAATTTAAATTTACTATAAGAAAATTTTTTTCTAAAATCACCGCTGAAGGTATTTTTAAGTGCACAGCGTTGCGATTATTCAATTTAAAGGCGTTAAGTTCAGTTAAATAGTATCTATAAGTTTTGGTCACGAATTTCAATGATATTTACAAAATGATTCATGGGCCCTAAAGTTCCAAATAAGGGTCATTTAAGTGTAACTAGCTCAAAATCGTTAACTAACTTTAATTCTTAATACTTGGTCAAAATTTGCAGTAAATAGTTATTTAAAAATCCAATCTAAAGTAAAAGAAGTATGGTTTTAAATAAGTCGAACGCATGATTAAATAAATAATTAAAAAATAATAACCTTAATAGAAAAATTTTGTTTAAGTTTCAAACGTATATAACTTCTTTATATAGTGAAACGATCGACTTTCATAAGGGTTCAAATAAAATCTAACTTCTTATTATTTAAAATGGATTTTCTAATTACATTCTACAGCTAATTTTGACCAAGTTATAAGAATTGAAAATAATCCATGATTTTGAGCCAGATATATTAAAGTGGCTTATATTTGGGACCCAAGAATGAATGGGTCATTGACTGAAATATGTCTATCATATTTTGGGTTAAAAAATCATTCAGTAAAGTTGCATCGAAATTCGTGACCTAAAGGTTGGATGTTCTCCTTGGTAGATAAGTAACCGCATCGCCGTACCAAAAACAGTGTATTTATTTTAATATTTATATTTTTTTACAGCAAACTTTTTATTTAATTTCTAAGAGTTTTTTTATTAATACAATAATTTACACACTGCGTGTAAAGCAGCTACGTAAGTGCGTAAAAAATTGTATATATACACGATAGTAAATATAAAAAGTTCTTCGTATATGTTTGTTTCTCGTCTTTGGCTGGAGTTACATTTGTCTTACGATTTGAGACTTCTTTACTTTTCCCTAGGTGCATAATTAACTGTAGAAAATTATAAAAAAGCATTATATTTTACTTATACCGCAAATACTTATTTTCTGATCGATATGAAAATTTTATTGTATATTCCACTCCACTAAGCGAGTATACTCGCTTTAACTAGTTTACTAGTTTTAACCTTGAGGGACGTATGTCACCTTAAGAACCTAAATAAGTTTTTAATTATTATAAATCCTAGTCTCTAAAAGTTAAAAGTTCTAAAGATTTTCTGATATGAGATTTTAATTCGTGGGAGAAATTTTCACATTTTATACAACAATACGATGTAGAACTAACATTTTTTTATCTTAATTATTTTTACAGATTTATCAATCAAGTTATGAGAACATTCAGTTCCGTAATTCTGGTACAGTTTTGCGCAAGTTCAACAGTCATCACTGTAAGCGTCTATCAATTGTCTATGAAAAGTCCCAAAGATTTAGATTTTCTCATGGTTTTTATATATTTATTATGTATGTTAATTGAATTTTTCATGTACTGCTGGTTCGGAAATGAAGTAACTTTGAATGTATTTTATCATTGTTATTAAAAGATTTAACAATCATTAATTCTTACATTCTAGGTTGAACTTTAATCAGTATTAACTTTAATTGTTTCAGAGCATACAGTTTGCTGCTAGTGTGTACGACACTAACTGGACTTTATTAAATCTAAAATCATGGAAACTAATTTTATTTGTTCTTCATCGAACTTCTAAACCTATCATTGTATCTTTCTACGACTTTATTATTTTGTCTCTTGACACTTATGTCAACGTAAGTAGAACTGTTTTTTAAAGCATCAAACCCCTAATGAATGGATAGCAAAACCAATCCACTACTTTATTTTCTTTAAAAGCGAGTGGGTTCTGGAGGACCCACTTAATTTAAATGTTGTAAAAATTGAAAATTTAATAATATTATAATTCTGCCCATTCCGTCGTATTCCATGCGTGTGCGTGCGTGTATATGATGTGTTTGTGTGCGTGAGAAGTAAATTTTTACCAAAAAGTGTGGAAAGTAATTGTTAAAAAAATCGATACTTGCATAGGATTTTTTTCAAAATTAATTTCCTCTTTCCAGTATGTTACCGCACTCTATAATGTTTCATATTATATTCATTGTATTAGTAATTTTAAATTATATTTCATACCGGGTAGGCAGATAGTTATTTGGTGTTTATCTAAAAAGTTAAAAAATATTTAGCCGTAATGTTAATTATATTAATTTTAGTTATATAATTATATTGTTAATTATTAAAATAATTTTAGATATTTCTATCGCGCAAACAGTTTGTGTTAGTTTTTTTTCTAATTGGACCCAAGGTTTTGTAATGGTCTTATTAATCTTCTGTGAAAATTTCAGAGACTTCTTGGTTCTAATTTGCTTTTTATCGCACTTCAAAGTTTTAATTTTTAACATGGGAGAGATAGGGCAGAATTCGTTGTGCGGTCTTTTTCAAGCTGTTTATAACTATAACTTTGTAACCGTATGTTAGAAATTTTTCATTTTTCGTTTGCTTAAGGATAATGATCTGACGAAAATTATGATACTTGAAAATTAGTGTATGGTTAGTGAGAAAAATGCCGGGAAAGATACGTGATCTTTGCGAGTGGCGATAATAAGCCTTGTGTAGGCAACGTCGCAACTCGCGCGCGCGCTCTCACTCTCTCTCTCTTTTTAACCTCTCTACCGGCTATACGTGATCATTTCGTGTAGCGTTTAATAACAAACAATACTGCATAAAATTGAAAAATTATGTAGTGAATTTTCATGAATATTATTTTATATACTAAAAACATATACATATTTTTTTTTTTTTTTGTTTATTTAATAAAGCATTTAAACCTCTAAGGAGGTTTATTTAGCTATACAAAAGTGAATTTGAGATTACATGAATATATAAAAAAATTATTTATGCCTGAAACAGACAGGCTTACAAAATTCTATCGCAAATTAAAGACTAAAATTAAAATTCAGAAAAAGTCATCTACTCTCAATAAATATCAAAAATTAGAAGACAGATTAAGGAAAATATAAAATTGTAAATCTACATTTATGATTTAAAATAAATTATTATCTTTTTAAATGTAAAAATACAGGTTTTTACTGGTATTTTATTGTTAAATATTCTGATTCTGTTGTTAAATTCGATAATACTATATTTATTTATATTATCCTAAAACGTAATTTTATTATTTAAATCTGAGGTGATTACCGCACGAGTGAGAAAACGTCCGAAGAAGAGTAATTTTTGTTAACTACGAAATAAAACCTAACCAAATGTTAAAGATTGCCTTAAAAGTTTATTTTCTTGTAGGAAGCTTTGCGTATACTTGAAATCAAAGAAGTAGTACCTCAATCATGTACACTAGGAAAATTAGCAGATATATTTTGCACGCAAACTGAGCTAAATATTTGCAGTCCATTTGCCGATATAATTACTCAAGCTAATATGATAAATATTGTAAGTTTGTTTTTTAAAGATACTTTATAAATCTTAAGAGGCAGATATATACCTGAATAAGTCGATCTAGAAACAGTTTAAGAGCGTAAAGTAATATTCACAACATACATTTAGGAGTTAAAAATTTGTGGATATTTGTCGCCACTTAATACAGTCTAATGGCAAATTTCTGTTTAGACTAATACTTTACCGAGGATGTTCAAGTACTATCCAGCTGGTGTATCTTATAATACAATAGAACACTATAACCAAATGTTTGAATCTGGTAAGAATTTTTTTTATAATAGTGGACGTAAAAATAATCATTTGCAAAGATCTATCTTGCTATTAATCTTTAATAGATATGATAAAATTTTCGTATTAGTAAGATAATTTTTCATGAGATGTTTATGAAATATTACGTATCTTTTATTTTCCTTTATTTATGTATATATATAACAAGTATTTACGCTTCGTAAAAAATCATTTAATAATCTTAAGAGTACGCACTGCGATCAGTGCGTCTACGACTAATCTGTTTTTCTATAATTTTAATTATTTAACATATTTTTAAAGCTTATATGAGAGTGTTGTCACATAAAGAAAGTATTCAAGAATATTTTTAAAAAGTTTGATGAAATAAATAAGCGATAAAAATCTACATTTCGTCGGACAGATTTGATATCTATCACAAAATCACCACTGACCCTTTAAGTTTGTCCTATGAACTGTGGCTTTATTTCGTTAATTTAATGTTTAAAAATCAATAAAATTATTGTTAAATTATATTATAATGAGTCCCTGCTGCCGCACTTAAGTTTTCCGAGCACTCTTAATAAAAGAATAATGTATTAACGGCGTTAAAAAAATATTATTGAACGATATTAAATATAAAAATTAGCTAAAATCTGTTTTAGTATAATTTAAAAAAATTAATTATTCTTGAAATATTTTTAAAAATGGTCAACAAACGTTGAAGCGATACTTATCTAGAAATTCTTTTCAAAGTATTTCCAGAAGTTTTAGATAATTTTCATTTTAACATTTATTAACCAGAGATTCTGCCCAGAATATAGTCAATTTTCTACCTTTTATGGAAATTGAAAATACATACAATAGTACAAATTATAGTCTAATTGAAAAAATAATTATTTTCATCCCAAGTTCGTAAAATCTGACTGTTGCTTTACAAATACATAACTGCTTTTTTTTTTAATTTAAGCCATAATTTTAAATTGATTTCACTATATGACACTTTAATATTTTTAGGAAAGTTCCAAAAGTTTGACTTTTCTTATAAATCATCAGAAAAATCTTTAAATTTAGATAAGTATAACCAAACGGAACCTCCGCAGTATGACTTGTCACTAGTTACTACTCCTATTGTTCTTTTTTGTGCTTCAAATGACATATTTGTTCCTCTAAAGGTAAAATTAACTATATATTTGTTCTGCAGTTTATAAACATAATACTAATCTAACCTTTTTTTAGAATGCAAAATTATTAAGGAAAAAATTATTAAACGTCGTATCCTTCAATTTAGTTCCTGATAAAAATTTCAAACATGGAGACTACTTTTTAAATGTAAATTCTAAAGATCTTGTTTTTGAACCACTTATTGATATTATGTCTCATCATCTATCAAAAATCAAGAATTCTTCAATTTCATAAACAAAATAACATTTCACATTAACCTCATTTTGAGAAAGATAAATAAATAAATTAAAGAATTTAGATCATTTAAAGAACTTATTTCAATCTTGTATCAAAAAAATATCGTTACATTTATTTGTAAATCGTAGATACCTAATCATAATTGTTGACTTTTACAAGAACAAATTAAATATATTGTATTCGTTACTAATTGTATCTAACCTTATCTGACATGACTATCAAACTGAACTATAACAAGATAAAAGTGTAATTAATAATAAGCAAACATTTTCAATACTTTCAAAATAAACAGTAATTCACATTAAACTAGAATATTATAAAAATTATCATAAAAATTGTTGCTGCGATTCATGCATTTAATGCATAATAACATAAGTATTTCATTCCTATGATAATTTAGGTATATTCTTTCATAAAACTCATAATAAAACCTTTATTTTACCTAAGATAAAAAAAAATATGCAAGCAATATTTTTTTTAAATATTAGGTTCGAAAGATGTTAAACTTAAGAAATGATCGTATAAGCAAATTTTTGAATCGCGCCTATTCATATGGTCTATATACGTGTATCTCTCAGAGTATTTAATCGATCAATTTTAATTTATACGAAGTTTATTATTCTCATTTTATAAAAAGAAGTAAAGCAAAAATATTAGCGATAACTTAATGTAATATTTATTAGAATAATTTTTTAATTTTAAGTATTTTAGTTTGAAAATTTAGATTTTGGCTGTTATGCATTGAGTATTTAAACGAACTATAGTATTTT
>UELX01005975.1:0-12015 GCA_900480035.1 Eupelmus urozonus | reverse complement strand
AATAGCTCATGTCTAGACTTTATGGTATGAATTTTGAAATATTGAGACACGCTAGAAAAATCATGATCGAACCTATTTATACTTATATGTGAAATCTATATTATATAACTTTTTCTTTGTAATAATTGATTTCAAAACTATTATTAAAAGGTACTATTAGATCTATCATTTATAAGGATTCTATTTTTATTGCATACATACTATTTTTTCATCCAACATTAAGTTTGAAAAATCCAACAGTCTGAAAAGTATAATAATCGCATGAGAAATTTTGATCTGGTCTAAAACATCAGCACTTTACAGTTAACTTTTAAAAACTATGTTTTTCAATTTTGTAATGTTTATACATTTTAGCCATGGAATGGAGAAAACTGAGCGCTCTTCAAAGTGAAATATGCACGTTTTACCAAAATTAACGGCGCGCGGGAATCCCAAAGAGTGCACAGAACATACACGTGTGCAGCACCACTAGGCTTGATACGTATAGAGACTCTTTGCTATTCCATGTCTCGAGGTATTTATGTGACTCGGTCCAACTATCCGTTTCGGTTGTCGTGCTGGAATGGGCTCGATGTTAAAGTTCCTTCGGCTTTAAGAAAGTAATTTATTATAAGTGATCACATTCGTTTCACGCGCTTCTAAGTGATTTTTATATTAAAAATGTTAACGCTCATGATAACGTATAGTACTACATAAGAGACTGAAATATTACGTTTTTGGTAAATGCGAAATGTTAATGAAAACTTAGTTTGAAATTTTAATTTAAATACGATGCGTTGATAATTGCAAAGCTTATCGTATTTTAAATATTATTAATTTTTCATTATAATAATAATTTATATGCAATTAACACGGAAAATTTTATAAAACGATATTAAGAATTATTAAAAAATAACACATGAATCATTATAGTTAATAGGTCATAAATAATAAAAAAAGTTTACATTTGCCCATCTTATTGTTATAAACCATCAGTATTAAAAAGAATAAATCTGTACATAATTGAAACAAATGTATAGCATATAGGATGAATTAATACTTACAGATTTTAAATCTAAATACTTAAAAAACAAAACAATAAATAATGTAAATTCTTCTATGGTTAGATATTACGCATTACCCAATATTTACACTAAAGCATTCCGTAATAACCTCGACAATTAAAAGCCGGCAACGCGAGCAAATACGTGATTCTTCATCCGAAAGTAACGATAGCACAGCGTTGAGACCCTCGAAGACGATATTTAACGCTCATTACCAGCCGAGCTGCACGTACACGCTCCCAATGATTAACAGCGCGCGGCCCATAAATACACAAACCGCGCTCACAATAAGGAAAACGCACGTATATGCACAGGTTACCAATAAACTTTCGCGCGCTAACCCGCCAGCGAAAGTGAAAAACGAGCATTCGCGCGTGTTATTAATACTCTCATTACGCGCGCTCTCGTCCGCGAGGATCAAAGCCCGATGCGAATATAAGAAGGGAGACAGTGCGGACCTCGGAGAGAGCCCGGGAGTGGGGGCGCCATCTGTATACCTAAGGTCAGCTCTGGCTCGTTCGCTCGAAAGAGACGCTGATGAGTTATGCCCGGAACCTGCATTAATAAAGCGGCGCAAGTGCGCGGAGAGTTTCGCGCTCTGTAGGAGCGAGGCCCCACAATGCTGAAGTGCGTGGGCGTAGTGTATAGGCGATCAAAGAAACGGCGGCATGGAGATAGCGCGCGGTAGCGCTATTTGTCCACGAGGCGCGTTAGCGCATAAGTAATTTCGTGGAGATGCGAATGCGCGTGGGACGAAGTGCCGGGGTAGCTTCTCGCAGCCGGAAAATCAGATGCAGATAGGGGGTGGTCGGTGTGAGTAGTGAGAATGAGTAAATGGTAGGAGAATTGGGGTTGTTATGGTGATAAGAAATTTAAGTTGATAATTGGATTATTTGTGTATGAAGAGTTCGTTTACATGTTGGCTTTAAATATTTAAAGAAAAAAGTTATTGACCGTCGTGAAGTGCAATGAAACATGCTCAAGCAAAAATGGTTGTAGGTGAAAAATTTTTGAACGTTATTTTGTTATTTTGCTTCAAGTTTATTTTAAATGAAATTGAGAAATAATTATTCTAAAGAAAAACTAAGCAAAAAAATACAAGGAAATACTGTAAAAGTTTATAGAAAGAATATCGTGCGTGTAAATTTTCGATCATTTAAGACTGATCATTCATGTTTAATTAGGCCTTAACGAGGGTATAACTAATTACCGAAATAAATCAACGCTGTAATCCACTTAAACCCTAATTAGGGTCTAATTAATATTTCGTTCGGGCAGTATACTATAATCACTTCTTCAAAAAGCAATAAGACGTCTCAGAAGTTCTAGCTGGTATCTTTTCCGGCATCGACTACTTTATGCAATTACAGATCCTTCAATAACCCAAGCGAACAAAAATTTTCTAAAATATCAAAGCAGAAAATTCCAACTTTCTAGCTCCTTACATCGTTCTCTTCCGCCCTTGTAACATTTCAAATCCTCCCAGCAAATCCCAAAAACATCCAGTTCTCTCATCGATATATAAAATATACTTCCTACATCCACAGCGCATGCAAATCCAAATGAACAGCAAAGAGCCACATATCGAACAAGGCTAGCTCCGAGATGGTAGCACTCGGGCGCGACTAGTGCTTAAATCACGTTGCATATTATAATTCCACCATATAGCAACCGAGCGCGCAGCCGCGCACATAACGCGCAACTAGTCGTCGCTGCGACAACGGGCCCCCAGGATTATACAGGGAGCGCCGGGCGGTCTCCGGTAGGAATATAACACCGGACCCGTTCAATTTACAACGTTAATCTATTTGCGGAGGTAGGCCGACGCCCTGGGAGGTCCAGCGCGCGAACCAGGCGCGCGCACGTATGCGTATATATATGCGCGAGAGAGCGCGAACCAGAGGAGTATAGGATTATTATGCGTAAGAAGTCTGCGATCGATCTGCGATTGCTTTCCTCTCTCTCTCTCTCTTTCTGTTGCTGTATAGTCGTACTCGAACGCGCACGTGTACTGGCTTGTAAAGAGCGCGAGAGCTGTTGTTTTGTGCCGAGGAGCGCGCCAGAGGTAGCTTAATGAATATGTAAGCACGTTATTAATAGACCAATTAATTATTCGGATTGCCTTAAAAGATTGAATGAAATATATAGGGGAGGAATAGAGCGAGGTCCCTGGGACGAGGGCTCAGTGGCCGATCCGGGCGATCGGAGCGTTGGGATTTGTAGATTACTTGAGGAAATGAGAACGATCGTTTGCGTAGGTAAGTGTGGTTAAATGTGAAGTTTGCATGTGGATGGTAAGCAGTTGTCTTGAGCACTGTAGTTTTGAAAAAAAGAAATAATGTTTTAATTGCTTGATATAAGATAAATAACAAAATAAACTGTTAATTTATTTATTTTAATCAAACATTGACAAGGAGTTGTTCAAACACTTCTTTATAGAAAAACGATAATTTTTAAGCAAAACTGACGTAAAAGTGTTATACGTTAAATATAGGTGGAAAAGTGATTACACGCTATATTATTTGAGCTATATTTTATCATATCATCATCACTTTTAATTTCTATCATGCTTAAACGAATGAAGAAGTAGAAAACACGTTATTTTACGCATCAAGACGACATTACCCATGACTATTCGTTTCGCATTACGTCTCAATGATCAGTCCATAAAAACATCGACCTATATTACCATCATTAATCATAGGCAAAAGGAAATCATAAAAGCTTAATGGGAAAATATCTCAATTTTCAGAATTTTATTTTCTCCCGGCCCAGCAACGCCGTGACTAAGAACAATTTAGTTCGATTATTTTTACAGTAGCACAGCAAAGCTCTAGATCATATAAGTGGGGGGAAACAGGGTCACGAAGGAGGCGAAAAATATGGTTCGCGCGATATTAGGTAATAACACACTTCGACTTTTCTAAGAATAGGGCTGGAAGCAGATGGCCGAAATTATGAGAAGAGTGAACTTCACCTATGTGTCAATGTCCAAATGCGCCGAGGGCGCAGTATGTTCTTTCCGCAAAAAGGCTCGCGGCAAATTTAATATAAAAAGTGCTGGCTATTTTTCAATCGCTTAAAACTTTATGAAATTCACTTCGTAGTTTGGTATTTTTTTTTTAAGTGTCGATACAATTATGATCAGCTCATTAATAAGAACACTATGGATGTAAAATTTCATTTTATTTGACTTTTAAAAAATAAGTTTCTGTTTCGAATAGAAAATGGCAGATAAATAATTATTGAAATTACAATTTTTACTCCCTCAAATATAATTATAGAAAATTTAAGTAACTTCGATACTATATCACTATGACAAGTAATGCGTTTAAAATTGGTCAGACATTGATTTACACATTTTTCGCTCCATTAAACAATACAAGGAAACCATAGCGAGGGTCGCCCCTGCGCGTAACTTAAAGAGATTAAAAATCTCCTGACCCTGGTCATTTTTTATTTTTTTGCACCCACGCAAATTTTCCCTTTTAAGTTTTCTAGTTTTCTTCCGCAGCGAAGTCGACGGTGTCTCGTGCGCACACGCGTTTTGCTAAGTCCTTCAGAAGAAACAGTGAAAAATTTTAATGAACCTCTTTGAAGAAGAGCAGAACGAGCCTGCGTGCAAACAAGTGCAAACAAGCGCGTTCGCTTCTCCGTTACCAGACTCTCATCGTCGTCAACGTCCTTCGTATGTTTTCTCTCTCTCGCTCTCTCTCTCTCTCTCTCTCTCTCTTCTTTTTTTCACTATCTTTCTCCCTCTTTTACTAACAACATATTTCAAACTACAAAATTATGTAAAGCTCGAGTATCATTTATAAAATCTTTTTTGAAATACTTTTAACATCAGTCTTAAATAACAGAAACTTAGTTATAAGTAAAGATGATTTTCTGAAAGAAAATTAGTTTATCTTCTTCGGAAAAAATATGAAAAAATGAATGAATTTCTAATTTACATATGTACATACAAAGACTAATCAAATAAAATCAATTATAGATACTGCCCTCATTACATACATGACCAAAACGGCAAACCGCTAAATATAAATCAATCAAATTTTTTTCAACCCTCAAAACTCATCATCGCCGTTTCCCATAACAAAAACCATCACATAAACCCGAAAACACACCCGAGAACCAGCCAGTCGTCACTCTCAAGTCCCGTTTGCAGATGCGCATTTCAGAGAACGGACACAAAAGCCCCGAGAAAGAGAAGAAAGCGCACTCGCACGCAGAGAGATAGAGCAAGAAGGAGCACATAGAAGCGAAAGACGCGTTATTTACATGCGCGAGCACGCCTACTCATATATATACATACATACACTCTCCTAAAGCCGCGAGCGCGAGACGCGCACATCTGCCGCGCACTTGTTAATAATGGGACTGCGCGAGGAGCTTCCGAGTATACAGACTGCCTGGGCGATTGTAGGCGTAATGAGGGGGAAATCTATTTTCTCGATGGATTAAGTACCGATCTGATACTCGAGACGCGCGTGTGTTTTAATGCTGGCTTGCGCGCGAGCGACTGTCCCCTTGATTGGCCTCGGGCTTTATTGGAACTGCGCGCGGAGTGTGTATATGTGTATTAAAGAGACTTTTAAACCATCTGCCTGTCGCTTGTGCGCTGGGAGCTGGATTTAAAGCGAGCTAAGGGTTGCTTGTACGCGGGAGATTTGTTGGATTGTTTCTGTCGTGCGGCTTATGCGCCTTTGATTTGTGGTGGGGAAGTCGTGGGGGTGACTGTCTCGTTGTCTTTCTGAGTTTATTGATAAGTTATGTGATTTGAAAAATTCATTGGTGGATGTAAGTACGTTTTGAATTAATTTTTAAGAAGTGCGGTATACACTCACAAAGACTGACTACAATTTCTTTCATCTGCGTAATAATTCAGTGATAACCGGTGGTAAAACTTATTTCGTAATATATTTTATTAAACGGTCTCATATTACGTATAATATTGAGTATATAATGGATCACGTATGCTATGAATATAAATAACAAGAACTTGTTTTAGTACTTCTTATAGTACAATTTGCCAAGATAAAGAGCAATATGCCTATATTAATGCTGACATTCAAAATGATCACACATTTACTTCAATTTGACGAATTCTCAATGAAAGTACATATTCTTGTGAGTGACAATAAAATCTCAAAAAAAGTTCCGAGTCCATAGGAATATAGATCCGAAAGCAACTTGACATGCCGCCTCTGCCTTAACCATTACTTTTCCTTAACTCTGCGCAATAAAATAATTCAGCTATTATTATGATCTATCTCGTCGCTCTCTCAACTCATACACACAATTTCACCCCGAACCAGATCTCAAAGACACCCCGCTCTCTTAATCCCAAACACCTCGAAAACAACCATCAAACCACCACCACACCGCGCTAAAACGAAAAGCAGCCATCCCGCCCATCCCAAAAGAAAAAAAAATCCTCAAGATCACAGCAAGCCTGGGATTTACGAGAAACAGCTTAGCCCCGGCCTTTTTCGTACCCACCCCGTCACAGCAGCGATCGAATGTAGAGCGAGCTCTCTCGCATTGTGCCATCTAATTTATGGCGCGTGCTCAAGACCGTAACCTGCTCTCGCGTGTATAAACTTTTACGACTGCGTTATAAGGCTCCTCTCTCTCCTCTCGTCTAGCCACCTCATGAGAAAGTTATATACACATCGCGCGCGAACGCCTTTCGACTATTACCCACACGGCCTAGCGCAGCGTCAACCTTCTCGAGTGTCCATCCGCCGGATTTATATCGCCGGCGTATATATATATATATACACGTCGCGCAGCGCGCTCTGATTCAGCCTCGTTCTTCGTTTAATGCTCGGCTGCCTGCGCGGGCCATAAAAAGCGTTTCTTTTCTCTTAGCCGTAGGCCGGGGCTGGCTCTCGGGTATTCCGATATCCTGGCGAGCGCTACAATGAGATATATCCCTAAATCAATCAATAAGCCGCGGAGCTTTCTAAGCGCGAGAGGGAGGCAGTTTACTTTTTAATTGCCGCCGTTCGTTAATGTCAGGGATTTTTCCATGGGCTTTTAATCTTGACCGAGTTGCCTGAGGTTTAACGGGCTTGTGGATCGCTGGACGGAGGCTTGTGGATTATGGGAGGGTGATTAATAAATTTTTTGTTAATTAGTGGTGTTTGTTGGCGAGGTGTTTTTTAATTTTCTGAGGCTTTAGGGAAACTTGATTTTAGATTAAAAATTAATTTTGTTAATAATAAAGTGGTTTGTAATTAAATAAATAATAAAAAATAGCTAATTAAATGTTACACATAAATTAAAAAATAAATTATTCCTAGTAATTAATAGGATAAGGGGTACACGATAAAATATGCTACTCGCTTCATGTACAGGATTAGTGGATTAGTTTCCTAATACGATTTTTCTAAGTCGCAACTGATACATATGCGCCCCGCAGTAAGTAAATTTAGAGGTAATCTATGGGTCTTACATGGTAAATAGAACCTAAAGTAGATAAGTACATGACTGTTTCAATTGTTGAATAATGTAATTAATGTATAGTAACTTCGCTGTTTTCTTTTTTCATTAGATAGATCCTAGATAAAGCGTAGTTGGGACCTAATAAAATTTAAATTATTTCCCCGAACTAATTTAATTTCCTTAGTACAAAATTATCTTAAACAATAAAATCAATAAAATTTTAGATATAGAACTCAGAAGACGTTTCAGCACTTTCTAAAAAGTCCAAATCCTCAACGACCAAAAAAAAGTAAGTTGACCCGAGAGCAGCTTGCAAAAACACAGACGCATCAAGAAAAGCTCCTTACTTACTGCCCCTCTCTCTCAGGAAAAACAAAAGAGCACAATAAGGACCCACACGTGCACACATACCCAACGGGGCTCCCGAAGCCAATAAAAAAATCCCCGAATCACCCCAGCACCAACCGCTCACCTATAGGTCCAGCGCGCGAACTCTAACCCAATTACAATGGCTGTTTGCGCAAGGCTTCCGTCCAGCCGCGCGTAATTACGAAGTCCGCGCGTCCTAAGTCAACGCTCGAAAGGCGCTCCACTGCTCTACAAGACCGCGCTATATACATTGTATATAGTGCCGCTCGCCTCCCTCCTACGCGCTCCTCGCTCGGCCGGAAGAAAAAATATTTTTCCAGGCTCGATCGAAGGAGCCGGCAGCGTGATAAATTCGTTAGCAGCTGTTGGCGGGGGAGAGAGCTTTTTCCATTTTCTTCGAGGCATATTTTCTTGCGATATGTGGAGGGGGTTTTTATGACTGGGTACAAGGTGATTTCTTCGAGGAGAGTGTTTTGGGGAGGGAATGGCTTGGTACTTGCATGCCGGTTTTGTGCAGTGTATAGTTCTAGGGGATGATGATTGCGTCTGGGTGTGTGGGTACCGAGTTTGGAAATTATAATCTTCGCTTGAGCTGAAACTTTTCGGGCACGGTTAATATATCGGTGTAATAAACGTTGGCTGTTTTATTCGTTTTTCAGGAAGAGAAGTTGTTAAAAGTCTCGGGGCTGTTCAAAGGAACAAGTTTAGTGGGCCGAGGCGTTCAGGGTTGTTAAATGGTTTTTGAGAATGGGGTTTATACGGAGTTGTTAAAAAGAGTCATAATTCTTTTTGTGAATGCTTAAGAACGGAACGACTCAAGAACGGAAAATTACTATTATTAAGAAATTATTTATTGTGTCGCTTATTGATCAACAATTTCAAAATCTCCTTAACTTAACCGAATGAATTCATTAAGAAATGTAATTTCATTAAACATTAGGTAACAAACAATTAATCTTACGTATCATGCGTTAAGATTGATAAATACAAAAAAGAACTTAGCAACCCAATACCCAATACTTTCAATTTTTCTAAAATCGAATCACCCCTACAGCACTCCCAGTAATTCAAGATTACAAAATACCCCCCTCTGCCGGAATGTATAACTCAGGCGTTCAGTCAACATTCGTTACAAGCCAAACTTCCCGATTCGCGCTTGCGCTCGCGTAAAGCACACAGGGACCGCGCTCTTCAAAGCATCCGGATTATCGTCGCGCGCCTTAACGACGGCTAAAGAAGCGAGAAAGCTCATTGGACGCGCGTATATGTGCACAGTGGCTCATTTTGCCGGCGGACCATCTGAGGCGCCGATGTTTGAACAGAGTCGCTTGCCGCTCGAGCGTTGGATAAAGCGGCAGAGCTGCCCTCTCTCGTTCTCCCTTATTTCCTTTCTTTCTCGTTTTTTTTTCTTTTGGCGCGCCTTTCTGTGTGCGTGGTAACTGTGATTTCATTCTGTGCGAATGCTATTATTTTTATACTTGATTAGTATACTTGATTCTACTAAAATAAATAGTGAAGAGTACTAAATCGTATTTGTACTTACAACTGTATATAGTTTATATGATTGGAAGAAATAGTAAAATAAAAGAAATGACATAGTAATTCTTTCTAAATTTAAAACTTTTATAATTGATTGCGAAAAACAAATGTTTTAATATTTTTATCATAGTAAGTTGTCTATCAAAATATTAAATGAATATATAAGCATACACGGAATCGCTTTCTATTATGCTGATTTTTAAAAAGAAAACTTAGAATTTCTATCTTATGAACTATCAATAGCATGTCTAATTCGAGTACAAAACTACTCCATTTGTAAAAATCAAAGAATTTACAACCCATTAAATCAATCCCTAATTAAAGCATCTAACATTCGTCCATATTTCGTCAAGCAAGCACCGAGGCGTGCAACGAGGGTTAAATATATATAATTAATTAAACAGCGACAAGTTTGCAATAATCGACCCAAGTGCATAGCTCGACTGCAGCTACACATCTCTGAGCAGTGCACCCCCCTCTCTCTCTCTCACCGAAACTCGATCAGCAGAATCGCGAGCAGCAGCAGCAGCAGCAGCAGCAGGCCTCTGCTCGGGCACGGACGAGCGATCACGTTAATAAGCTATTAAATCAAAGTTGGACGGGCCAGACTGCGAGCGCGCGCACACATCAGATGCACGCAGCTGCGTTCCTGATATTATACGCGCACTCTCGCTCTCTCCCTCCTCCCGGCGCTCACGCAGCGCTTATATAAAGCCAGCACGCGCCTGCAAAATCATACCTGCTCGCGATGGATCTCCGCTCGCGGACCGTTAATTAGCGCCGTTTCGCGGATTATATATGCGTGATGCGCGTGCGGGCATATATAGGCGAGCATGCCGCCGCTGCTGCTGCTGCTGGTGACCGATGCACCCCGCGAGAGTCGCGATCGCGTGCGAGCGCCTCCGCGCGAGCAGTCTGACAGCTCCAGATGGAGACGTTTGCTTGGTGAGGATTGGATGGCTTAGTGTTGTGTCTAGTAGATTTGAAAAGGAGATGTTTTGAGGGAGGGGTCTGTTTGGTAGGCCGGATTATAAATGATTACTCAGAACTTTGATGTATGGGAATTTAAAGTTTAATTCTTGGAATGAAAAAAATCAAGTTTGTAGATTCAGTATAATGAACATATACTGTTCAAATATGAATATTCAAATTATTACGATTTTAGCTACTAAAATTTTAATCTCAATCGCATTTTTGAGAAAATTCAATTTTAATTTTAATCGCATCTCTATGTATCTTGCAACTGAAATTCTACTTAATTGGTATCTAATAATTATAACTAATGAATCTAATGTTTCGAAGTCTAATTATTTGAGAAATCATGAGTACCCGGTCTACTAAATGAACTTTTTATATTGTTGTCCAGAAATCGTTAATAAATGTTAAAAAATATATAAAATTTTTTTGAAAACACTTAGTGCCAATGAGTTATTAACAAATTAATCCATTCACCGTTAAAATAAAAAAAATTTCTTTTAAATCTAAACAAATACAATCATTTTTATTTTCCTCTTTACTGTCTTGCATGCACACATACTTTTCATCCCCGTAGAATACCCTCAATCATCGCTCCAAAAAAGATCGGCAACCGATACGTTATTATATTCGCGAAAAGGGCAGGGAGCCGCGTAAATCGTATTACGCAAATGAGATTCGCTCGTAACAATGAATGGTCACTCTCTTTCACAAAGAGTTTACGCGCCGGTACGAGCGTGTCGTCGGGCATGAAACTCGTCAAAACATCGCGACGCGGACAATAACGCAGACGAAAAAAAAGCGGTGATTTATGGCGCGGGCGATTTTTTTGCGGACGATTAATTATGCTGAATAGCCGGCTTCGGCCGGGGCGGAAGATCAGCGCCGACTGATATAGGCAGCCCGGGCACTTTCGCAGCATCGTGTGTCCATTCGCTCGTGCGCGAAGAATGGATGGCGCGCACATCGGATATCCTGCGCGAACATTGACTAAAAGCTCGTAAAACGACGCGCGAGCGTCTGTCGGAATGAGGGAGACAAGCGTCGGCGGCCCTTGCGTGATTTTTTTTTCTTTTTGAGCGAAACGCACAAAACGTTTAGTGGCTTTGAGCGGAGCATTGTCACGCAGATATATTGGCCTGTGGTATCTGTAGAATGTACTTGTCATCTATAGGTATAGATAGATTTATTTATTGCACACCTTAGTACAAATGCAAATACACTTATATATCACATTTTACGTTGTTTTGGTCTTGTTTCAAAATAATTTCATTGTTTTGAAGCAATTTGATTATCAGTCAATTTTGATAAAACATACGTTCATAAAATAAAATCTAATAATGTACATCTAATAAAAACTACTGATCACAATGACCGTGTCAAATAAGTTAATCTTAACCTAGGTGTAAATATAAAACTTAGCCTAGGCGTTTATATAAAATTATAAACTATTATAATTTTTTACTAAAAAATACTAACAAGGGGACAATCAACCCTCCGGGTCATGGATTTGGCTGGCAATTGGTAAATGGCCTTCTTTCGATCAGAAATGGAGCCCCTTCGAAGGGTTCTGTCCCATGGGCCCCCTGAACTGAGATATCGAAGAGCCAAGTTTTAAAAATAAGCCTTATTTTAACAT
>UELX01005974.1:0-12016 GCA_900480035.1 Eupelmus urozonus | reverse complement strand
AAAAAAATACACGAGATTCTCTGAACTTCGATGAATATGTTTCAATTTTTTTAAACCCCGATTGCCGAACTAATTTTGGAGAAAAAAATTCTATAAAGTTGTCTATTATACATTGAGACAATTTTACAATTTTTTACAATTTTTATTTATTTGCATTCATTTGACTTCGGAGTCTGTGAAGAACTACCTTAAGATGCCAAATGTTGGAGTATTCCAAAAAGCATTCAACATGATTTCTTTTTAGAATTTTTAAAAAATTATAATTTTTTTTAACTTGGTAGTAGGTTATACAAAATTCTAATGTAATGCACCTGTAAATTTGTACGCTTATGTTTTAAGCATTTAAACCTACATTCTATTATTTAAACTATATTCACATATTAAACACGAATTTTATATATTTATTAATTTATTTTTTAATTTATAGATATTTGAAACACTTGACAGGTAATTATTAAATAATCTTAACTAATCCACTTATTATTTTTGTACGATTTAAAGTAGATTAGGGTTTCATTTATGACTACACAATTACTTAACAATATCTGTATTTCTTACTTTAATAAAAAATAGATAACATTAACTCACTTATCAATGCGAATCGTCGTTATTTTAAAACTTAAAAATGATTAGATATTGCGAAAATAAATTTATCTGATTTTGGGTGATTAGGAAGTATAAATATAAAAGACGTGAGAAAAAGAAATCATTTCACGTTCTTGTATCAAACAAATTCCTAACCATGGCCGCCCTATTCACGGCTCTGTTGTTTTGCGTTATAACAGTTTCCTTTGGTAAGACTTTGATAACATTTCATTATTAAATTATACTAAAATTAGTTTTTATTTTAAATTAAAAATTTTATCTTATTATAAAAAGACATAATTTAATGAGAAAATCATTAATATTTTATTTAATTATAGAGAAATACAATATTTTATATACATGAGCTAATTGCATTTTATTAAATTATCGCTTGTTGCGAAAACATTGAATATATTTTTTATTTGTTAATGTATATATTTCGAATAAGAGCCGAAAACTTCAATTTTAAACATCGGATGATTAAATATCTATTTAGTTTTCATGATTGTATATAATTATTACATAGTAGTTAAAATATCTAAAAAAAATATTAGATCATTTTGAGGAAATTAAAATTGTATATATTGGTTATATCCAAACATTATTTTAGAATATATATCATTTCATTCAGATAGAATTTTAAAATAAAATATTAGTTATATTAATAAAACGGTATATTTATTATATTTTACTTACTTTTAGGAAATCCTACGAGTAGGATTATCGATGGAAAGGAAGTAAAAGCGAACGAAATTCCATATCAGGTATAGTAGATTTTATCTTTAATAGGGCTTGATTGTATAACAGCAATGATATTATATGATTTTATAAATTTATTAATTCATAACAATAATTAATAATCTATTAATTTTTAACAGATATCTATTCGGGCACCTATGTTCGATCATTTTTGCAGTGGTTCCATCATTACTGAATTTTTCGTTTTAACAGCTGCTCATTGCGTTGAACCGTAAATATAATACTTATTTCCTTTATTTTGTATTTATTCGAAAAGATATTATTTGCTATTATTTATCTATTTTTTTAGATTCAGCCCTCAAGACATAACTATTATATCTGGAACCGTAGACTTAGACCGTCCAGGTACAGAGCATAAAGTTATTGACATTATTATGCATGAAAAATATAATGCAGATGACTCCTGGGTCAACGATATTGCTTTGATAAGGGTAATTTTAAACATTTTAACAAAGAAAATCAAATTACTAAATATTGCTCTTTAAGAAAAATAAATTAATGATTTTTACAATGAAATTTTTTAGTCCGCAACACCGCTTGAAGTAAGCAAATTCGGTATTTTACCAGAACCTTTCTTAAATCCTAAACCAGGAGTGACGGCAGTAGTTTCTGGATGGGGCATCACGGTAAAACAAATATACTTATATTATATATACGTTGAAATAAAAAAATTTCAATTCTAACTTTGATTAAATCTTTTTATAGGAACAAGGAAACATGTCGAGGAAACTGTTGAAGACTGAAATCTACATCACGGAACAAGAAAAATGCAAAGCGGCATACGAGAAACATGGCAAAACGGTGTACCCAACCCAAGTTTGCGCTAACAACCCAGAGAAAACGACCGGAGCATGTAACGTAAGTATAAGTTAAATGCTTTTTACCAATAAACTGACTTCTAAATACAAAAAAAACTATTTTACAGGCTGATTCCGGTGGCCCATTGGTTGTCAATGGAAGAGTAACAGGAATTGTATCGTGGTCAAATGAGTGCGCATCTCCGAAATACCCAACCGTTTTCACCCGCGTTTCCCACTACATGGATTGGATTCTGGAACACGTGCCATTAGTCAGGCCATTGTAAATAAATCATAAATAATACCACTTAGATTGTATTGAACTCATTAAAATATATTTTATACCAAAAATCTTTGTCTTTTTATTATTATGTATTTAATAACTTTTTATTATTATAAATTAAATAAAAATGACTCATAATTAAAAATATTAAGGAAAGATAAATATATAAGTATATATTAAATAATATTTGATAAGCGTTATCAAAGCAAAGAAACTCCTTACATTAACATATTTATGCCTAAAACTTTTGACTGTTTTATCACATTTTGATGTTTTAACCATTGCAAATTAACAAAAGTAGCCACAAGTGGTAAAAAAAAAAAAAATCATATCCATAAAAATATTTATTAGGGCCCAGCAATATAAGATCTAAAGAGCATGAATGGATGAAAAAATAAAGAGTACTTTAAGATGATACTTCTGTTAAAATTAATCTGCCATAAAACAAAATTACATACTTAACTTTACTTTTTTTTTCTCATAAAATTATTGACTATACTTTGATAAAAATGATTCTATTTAATACTTCTGTATAAAAGATTTCTGTATAAAAGTTAAAACTACTATACTACTAATTATAATAAAACTAATTGAACTAAGGGAATAAATTGAATAATAATGGACTTTAATTTAGTTTGTCTATATTGCTCTGAAGGAAATTCTTTATAAAGGTACTTCAGAAAGGCAGCTTTCCAAATCTCACTAAATACCCGTGATAGACATTTTCTCAGCATAAAACGAATCACGCCAAATGAGCTTCCGCAGAACCGATAATTGCAAAATCAAATTTTCCAGAAATCACTTTTCTTAATGGCAATACAGCAACGGACAATCGCTCGGGTAATTCGATGAAAAGCTCGGCGTGTAAGGCGAGTGAAGATCGTCGTTTTGCCGGAACGTTAAATGGAAGTGCGCCTGATTTTTGGCGTAGAGCGCACCGACCGGATTGGATGAGACAGGTTAGAGCGGGTCAGCTGGCGCGGTGAGGGGAGGATCAATACGCCATGCCAACCGCGCCGCCGGTTCACGTGTTGCTCTCATTTCCGCTGACACTTTTCTCAAGTGCAATCGCTCCACGTTTTGCTGATATATCGCTGCCTTTTTTTATTTTGCCGTGTCCTCGCAATAGCCGTTATTTATTTATATTGTTAAAAGTTTTTGAATTATTGCTGGATTTAATATTTATCAGTTTTTATTACCAAAAATATAATTTTTATAAATTGTGAGCGAAGATTGTTACATTAAAGATTTATATGATATGATGTATCGTTTTTGTTTTAAACGTTTCATAAGGACTTCTAAAAATAATAGTGCCTTGTAAGTTTTTGTGGAATCAGTCTTTATTTTTTACCTCTCGAGCTGTCAATTTATTTCAAACTTTTGTATTAAAATTATTATACAAAAATTACTCTAATACTTTATTGTTGCAGATCATCAGTAAATAATATTTTTAGTATTATTTTATTAACATTGTTAACAGCACAGATCATAAATGTTGGTCCAGTATTAATCTTTCAATTTTAATATACTTGTAATATACTTGTTAATGTTACTTATTTAATTGTTTATTACTATAAGTAGTATTATTTTCATTCAAAATTAATATTAACATGATTCCCAAAAGAGATACATTAAAATATTGGTTGATTTTAATCACTTTTTCAAGAACAGTTAATATTATTTCCTTATTATCTTTAAATGTTCATATAACTTTCCAAAATAGTGGTATTTGTTAACGAATGAAAGCTTAAGGTACAATCAATCAGTAAATTAAATTTTCTTCGTATAGTTTTATCAAATATTACGCTAGTTTTAGTAACACAAATTTTAGAATTTTATTGTCAATAAAAGGGAAATCAGTTTTCATCACAATAACTTGTATTTGAGATAGAATAGCTTATATCTCGGTTAAAAGGTCATATTTGAATTAACTGGTTCTGAGCTTCATTTTAAGTGTTAGAAACCGCCCCACAAAGGTTTAAAATCTCTTTTGCGAACACCTTGTCACCTTCATACTAGTATAGTGCTATTAAAATTTCAAAATATTTACAAAGCTTAAAAATAGGACGTTTTTGAAATATTTTATTTCTAGAAAATTTTACAGTATGATATATGTTAATTATATACACAAAATGTAACCATTTATTTTCCAGTATTCTTAATAATTATATTTATTATTTTAATTTATAAACATATTTGCATTATTACTTTTACAATAATGTAAGCCAACTGTATTAAGACTTGCATCTAAATTATTGATTTTTTAATTAAAAATTGTTTCGGTATTCTTAATAAAAATTCAGTTAAATATACAAAAACTAAATTTTTAAGTACCATTACGAAACTAAATATTCAATAAAGTATTAGGAATAAAAAAAAATTTATCAGTTGAAGGAGGAATAAAAATAGTGATTCGAAAACTCAAGAATAACTTTTTCTATAGTATCACAAACTGGTCATGCAAATTTCGTTGAAATACTCCGAGTTCAAAGTTTATCTTACGATTCTTTCTTCGTTCACTTGAATAGCTATTATTGAACACAATCTCCCTAAAGAAATTTCACTTAAATCAATCGTTTAAAAGTACACTGCTTTTAAAGTTCTAAATTATTTTGAAATTTTACAAGTTTTTTAAACAGTGTTTTGTAAAATTGCTGCTAAGTACCAAAAATACTGCCTGAACAGCACATTTTAAATAAAATTTTTACCGAAGTATCATGTAATTTTAGTGAATATAAAAATAACAAAGTCTTTTGTGAATATTTTTAAACTTGAGTTATTGACATATTATATATATACTTATAATCTGAAATGTTTATAGATTAACAGCCAACAAAATATAAAAGTTTTTAAAACGTAATTAGACAATATTTATTTGCACTTTTACTATACAACTTTGTATATTATTGTCCTAAAAAATTAAACATTTTTAAATAACTATTCAAACGACTTAAATTGTAGGTTAAAGACTAACATTTTGAGTGTTATAATATCAATGGTTCAGAATACAAAAGATCTAAGTCCATTTTCAAAAAGGGCTTTTTTGAAGATAAAAGTCTATATTTCTCAAAATTCAACACCGCCACCTCCATTCTCCTTACATTCTCCACCATCCAGCCATTACCATTATTTAGATAAAACCCTCCTTTGATCTTTAAAATTAAACATTTATCCAGCAGTACTCGTCCATTTTCGCTACAAGAAGTACCCGGCCTCCTCGTACTTTGCCCCTCCTACATCCCAGTCATAAAACGAAACTTTCCTCTATTACACGCTCTTTAGCCCGCGCTATCTAGCTCAAAGTCTGAAAAGCATTCCAATAAAGAAAGTGGATGTTTATCTGCGCCCGCACAAAGCCGGGCGCTCGCGTCCCCAAAGAGCGGAAATCAACGTGCGGGGCAATAGCCGAAAACAAAATCCATTGTTATCTCAGACTCGCTAATGTGTTCGGGGCATACACTAGCACACTGAGCTATATAGTCTCAGCCCGCAGCACTATAACTCGAGCACAGGGCCAAGAATAGCTGGCTGCGCGGAAAGTGCAGAAAGAGGGAGGCTAGCTGAACTACGGAAATTCTCACGCTTCGGGGGCCGCGCAAGCGAGCGAGCTTTCGTTTTTGCCCTTCCTCAAGCTCTTTCTTTCGCCTTGTACACAGAGGCTCGACCTTATCGGCGAGGCGCGATCGCCGTGCTCTTTAAAGCCGCGCTGATGAGCGATTCTAAAGTTCAGTAGATCGCGCGCTTGTGACGTCAGAAGGAGAAGGGGGGGGGGAGGTGAAACGCTCGTGAAAGAGGTGATGCTGGCACACACACACAGCGAGCGCAGAGAGCAAGAGAGAGAGAATAAAAAGGTATGGGGCGCAAGCTCGCGACAAAGGAGAGAATTGCAAGCTCGAGCTTTCTGCAATGCGCGAGCGCGCGGAAAGCTGCCTTTTAGCCCTTTTACACCGGTTTCAGCCGAGAGAAGACGCCCTCTCGCCGGACCCAGAAATTCCCTGCTCTTTATCTTTCTCTCTCTCTCGCTCTAGCTTGCGCGTATTTACATTGCTAATGAATTTTCATTTCCTCTTGCCGCTGCAGCTCGCTCTCTAAGTGGCGCGCGACGCTGGATATCG
This sequence comes from Eupelmus urozonus, assembly GCA_900480035.1. Taxonomy (NCBI): domain Eukaryota; kingdom Metazoa; phylum Arthropoda; class Insecta; order Hymenoptera; family Eupelmidae; genus Eupelmus; species Eupelmus urozonus. The sequence goes on along the minus strand of UELX01005974.1, from coordinate 5,477 downwards.
CCTAGTGTCTGCCTTTTCCTTAACTTTTTGAAACTTCGAATAAGCCATGAATAATTGACTTGTTGCAGTGCGCGAGAGGGGAATTTTTTAACGGGACCACGGTCCGCAGGAATAATTAATTAAAGAGCGGATGCTGCTTTTTTATCCGAGGTAAAAGTAACTCGAGAGAGGGGGGGTACTGTGAATAGTTTACTTTCGTTTTGGCATGCGGAAAAATGTTTTACAGAGGGAATTTCGGCCAGCAGGTGCTTTTGGTGGATAAATTTTGTCCGCGCCTTTCTAATTATGATTCTGGTTTGTTTTTAACAATGCTTTGAAAATGATGTTTTGGCTGGCTAAAAATTTTGCTATCGGGAGTAGATAAACGTGGAATTTATAAAAGTTGTAAGTTGAGAAAGAATGTGGTTCAAGTGTCCTATTATACTTTTAATTTTCATATTTTTACTTACTTATTTAAATTGTTGTCTAAATATATTTAGTTTATATTATATAACTTTAAGTTATGTAATTTTTATCTTTTAAAAATAAGTAATCATATTTGAAAAAAATACGGTTACGTAAAGAATAAGGATATAGATAATGAAAGGAGATTACCATCAGTTGTAAATAGTCTAAAAATACATTCTTTTAAAAGATAATCAGAATTTCAATTAGATTCTGACAGTAGTAAATAAGACTATTCAATCGCATTTCTGAATTATCTGTACTTCATTCATAAATTTAGTCGAATGATAAGTTACGTCAAAATTTATTGTTAGTAAGTAGGAAATTTTTTTGTAAAATTTATTTTGTAAATGAACATTTTAATTAAAAAATAATTTATAAAAAATAAAAATTGTATGCATAAAAAAATAAATATAAATATTTTTTTTGATTGATGCTACAACGTTTAATTTAAAATTATCAGACTGTTTTATGTAATATTAAAGAAAGGTTTTATTTTAATCTTTTTCATATATTAAGTTGATCGTAGCGTCTTTATCGATCGCTACGAAAAATATTTATTCAGGTAGAATGTATATGTTTCAGACGTTTTATGAGACGTCCATTTTCGAGGCTAGTAATCATATTAAGTTAGCTTGTAGCTTTATATCATTTTAGACACTATGAATAATCAACTGCTCTACATGGTGTCTAAGATGATATAAAGCCACAAGCGAACTTAATAAAGTTTCTAGCCTTGAAAAGGAAAATGGTAAAACGTCCCAAACGTCAGTTATTTTAATCTGAATGAAGATTTGATTGTAATGATCAATAAAGTCATCTGTAATTAATTTATTATGCATATCTTATCCATGATTTTTTTAATTGAATTTATTTTAATTAGTTTATTTAACAAAATTTATAGATAATATAAACGAGTAAGAGAGATAATTACACAGTGTTATACTTCATATCAACATTTTTTCAAGATTTACGTAATAACTGCCAACACATATTTCAACAAAATTTTTCAACTTAAAAATTAAATTACTTTTCAAACAAAAACTACGGCACCAAGAGGAAAAACCAACCAAAAGGGCCAATAAAATAACTTGAAATAACAGACTTTCATTTATTCAGAAAGAAAAAAATGCACAGTTTTCGCAGCAATGAAAAGAGTCTCGGATTCCTCCGAGATACGAACATTCAGGGTGAGCCTTCGGACAGGGAATTCCGGAAGGGATTATAACACAGGACTAACCACGAAGGGGCGAGAAGCAGTGAGACCATCAGGGTTCCGCTGGAAAGAGAGCTTCCCGCGTAATTAGTTCCTGAAAATTGACGCAAGCTCCGCTCATTAAGCTTTCTTCCGTTTTTCGACGCAGGTGGAAATTATTAGAACTTATGGTATATACTCTGTCAGTATGTCTCTTTATCGCTCATAAAGCTTGCATGACGGCACCTTTGCGATTACCGTATATCTATATATATGTAGGTAGTTGCGTATATAGGTAGCTCTATGTATATAGGAGGTACTTCATTTGCACGAGGCAACTGAGTAGAAACCGCACGTATATAGTTTGCGCTCGAAAAGACAACTTAACAATGTCTGTAAAACAAAACAAATTAAATAGTTTGATAACTTTTTTTTCTTCTTGAGTATAAGGGTCCCTTTTGGCCTACCTCCCTGGCTCGTTTGTGGGCTGAACTTAACGAGTTTTCTTTTTGTTTCTACTTCTTTTGCATTTCTTTTTTCTTACTCTTTTCTTGCTCTTGTTCTTATGTTTAGTGCTTTATTTGCGTTGAATCGGATTTTTTGTTCGAGTTAAGTGCTAACGATCAATTAAGGAGATTTTAAAGGGTATAGTTACCGTCAATTATAAAAATCCACTTGTTTATCCGATATCAAAATAATACAACATCATTTTTTAAAATAAAATAACAATGTAACGATAAGATATTTTTTAAATTGGAAATTGAATGAAAAGTATGAGTACCCCCATAAATTTCGGTAACTACAAAGCTTCAACGTTCTTTTCACGGGAACAATAGGGGAGTCTTGTATCAATCAAAATAAAAGCATAGGCTGCACATTTATTCTCTATAATCAATAATATGAGGTATAATGTTTCTTTTCTTTATACTGCTCTTCATTGATTAATTTAATTTCTGAGATAAAAAATTGTTTATTTGCATGAGTATTTATAAAATAACTTTATAAACTATTTATAAACTAACAATGTATTTCATAGAAATAAATATACCCTAATTTCGGAGAAAAAACTTTCTCGTCATATTTTTTTGTTTAGAAGGCGGAAAAACTTTATGCTCTAAAAGAGCTTTTAGAGGATTTTCCTTTCTTCTCCTAGGAATACGTAATAAATTCTAATAATTTAAAAGTAAGAACCACGTACGTGAAACTGAATATTCTTTTTATTATCTGTAAACGAATGATTTTATTAAAAACAATTTTATCGACAGCCTCTGACTCACGCTTATTCTGAATTTTCGACCTTGTTTTTCACGATAATATACGATGCAGATTAAATTCCATTATACATTATTCTAGATAAAATTACAGCATCATCGAGCAACCCAAAATCACCCGAACATTACTAATACCGTAATAACTCCAAACCCTTTCAAACAATCAACACCCAGCATTCAATAAGTCAAACACACAAAAGAAACGATCAAACGAAAATAGACCGCGGGACAATTAAAAACGCAATTTAAAATCGAACACCAGACGTACGCGCTTATAGAATCGAGAGACGAGCCGGCTGAGAATCGTGCAATTAATTCAGTCACAGCAACGCAAACTGAACAATAATATCAGCAGCGGGGCACGTGCAGCCGTATATCACGAAACGCAGCCGAGTGCGCATGTACCGCGCCGCAGTGGTGATACTGGATTGCAACTTTGAGCTTCCTTCGCCTGTTTGCCTTCGTATACGCAAGTTTTAAGATTAAGTGCCTCCATACTTGCAATATGTAAGCGTGTGTTTTGCGAAATGGCATTGTTTAATGGAATATATTTTGGGAGAGGGTGTATCTTGCCGATGTTGATGTAGGTATATACGTTAGTGTATTTTATTACTTGGTGTGTATGTAAAGTTTTGTTTGTTCATGCAAAGTCGAAAATTTTCGTGAATTCAGTGTTACTATAAATTATTTGTAATCGGTTAATTGGTCTACATAACTTACAGAACCTATGTCAAAACTAGCTAGCGCATGGGTTATTTTTACTTGTAAATTCTGCATAAGTCATAATTAGCTTTTAAATTATCGTTTAACAAACATGAAAGAAATGTTGAACGATCCAACCACTTAGTTTGCTCCCATTAAATTTAGTTAGCATACTTTTTTTCATAATGCACACATATATTCCGTTTCTCTCTCAAAGGGAAGCTGAATGCGCGCTAATGAATTTTCGTTTAAGTTCGAATTAACCTGGGCTAGGCTGGAAAAAGAGCTTCTACGAAATAGCCACTTGATGTGAAGAGCGGAAAAATGAAAAATCAATAGTAACACGCAAAAAGTGCACCAGCTTTCATTAGCCAGCCGCAGCGTTTACCATAAAAATGTATCGCTTCATCCACTCTCTCGCTCCTTTCTCAAAGTGTGAAACATAAAAAAGCTCATCCAAATTTAAACAAACGCAAGCACTAACCAACCCATCAATCAACAAACCCCAAACAAAAACCCCCAAAATCCAACCGTCTCAAAAAAAACCTCCTCAAAGACCCTTCCCACCCCATCGAAAAACCAACCTCACCGCTCTTATCAATCGCAGCTGCAAAAAGACCCATCCGTCAAATCAAAGCTCCAACCACCTCAGCTCTCGAAGCTTCGCATGTACACCTATCGGTGTGTATGCGCGCGCGCTCGAGGTTAAGGGCGGTCAATAATCCCGCCCGTGTGTGCAGCGCCCCACTATTCTCGTCAATGCTCGTTCCGAGGATGGGCTGGGCAAAGCGCGCCGATCTCGACTCGCGGGGATATATGCACTTTCCGGCACTGCCCTCGTAAAATTGCTTTTATCGCGCGCGCGAGCGCTGGCTCACGGGCCGTTACAGCGCTGTTTTCCTACTGTGTGTCAGGGGGGGAGGATGATGCTGATGAAATTCGCTTGTTTCGCGTCTTTATAAGTGTCGGTGGTTTTTTTTTCTTGGAGAATGGAGAGAGAGTCTTTTACGGGCTGGTGGGTGTGAGGGCTGTGTGGGTGGTGAAATATGACGGGGAGAGGCGTTATCGTAAAGTTTGATGCGAGTAAGTTAAGTTGTGCGCTTTTTTTAGAGTGCAGAGGTGGGGGTTGGTGGGTTTTGATGAAACTATTGGAGGATTTTGGATGGTTGGGTGGAGATTATTTTTTTTTGAGGTTGGTTGTGTTGTGGAGATATGCAAAGTTTTGATTAAGGTTGAGTTGTTATTGCTGTGATATCGAAATGACAAAGTAGAATTATTTTTGTTGAATATTTGCTTAGTTGAATTTTTTTCAAAATGTAATGAATTTGGAATTTTATTGTAATTATATGAAAATAAAGCCATCTTAGCTGTATAAAAAGGTTATTAGATCTTACTTTAACTTAAATGCAGCTTATCAAGTTTTCAGAAAACTATTAAGCTCTTGCTACTTCTGAATCTTAAGAAAGTTACAAAAGTTATTTTTCTTCTAAAATAGTGCTCGCTAATTATATCTTTCTTTCGTTTCTTCCTTTCATTAACTTTATCTATTTTTCTGAATTTCATTGTTTTTAGGTAACAGTAAACTAATAATCTTTCTCTCATTATAGCATGAGAAAAAAGAATTCTTTGATTTATGTTAGTTTTAACTCAAATTCATTAAAATAAGCAAAAAGAATATTTAAGAGAATTTTATCCCAGGTATTTCTGCCAAATTTAAAAAAAAATTTAATATCTATGAAAAGTAACTAGTTTTAGTATTCTATTCTCAAATATTGGTTTTTATCTTTTTTAAATTACAATACTTTTGATTAAATATTTAAACAAATGTATCTTCATAAAATATGTTCTATACTATACGAAATATG
>UELX01005973.1:0-12024 GCA_900480035.1 Eupelmus urozonus | reverse complement strand
GTATAAAAATGTTTTTGATAAAATTTATAATTTCCAATAAAAAAGCAAATATATAAAAAGTCGGCCTACTTGCCCCGATCTCCTCTACCAAATACTGAAAAATCGAAATTATATATGAATATATGAATAAATAATGAATATAATTCCTTCAAACAAAATGTAATGTCGCTAGATTTCTTTACTGTGTTCAACATTACATATTTTTATTTAATGATATTGCAAGCAATTTTAAGAATTATTTTTTGAACATAAATTGTTTTTAAGAAAATCCTTATTCTGATCTAATAATATTTCGATGTCTACTTAATATTGCTACCGACAATAATTACAGGGATCCAGATTTTTATTAAAATTTTAGTTTATAGAAAATGTTAATAAGTTATATTATAATTTATTTAAACCAATACAGCAATATTTAAATGATAATTTTTAAAACACAAAATTATGCAAAAATATGAAGATATTTACACTGCCATAAGTGCACAGTTGTGTAGATTATGACGAAATCAATCTCTGATAAAAATTCATATTGAAACTTAAGTGACAAACTGGTTTTAATTACTTTTTAATAGGTTTTAATACGAAATTTATAGGATTTTTATGAGATTTTTAAAAGCTGATATCACATTTTTTTTATATTTTGAATAATATTCACACTATACTTAAATTCTTTGATGTATTTTTATTAAAATCAGAAAAAGACAACAAAAAAAAAAAAAAAAAAAATTGTTAACCGAGCGAAATTTGTCATAGGATTTTAAAGTTTTACTAAACTTAATAAATTATTTCTTGGGTTCACAATAATTTGTTTTCTAGATTAGATTGAATTAAACTTTAGATTGCTTAGAGTCGGACTGGACAAAAAAAAAGCATCCTCTTAAACGGATTTTGAATAAACGATATATAACATACACATTAATTTTTTATAAAGAATTTAAAATTGAAGTTGAAATAGTTATGTATGCGGATTAATTTTATTATAAATTTGAAGCACATTTAAAGGTTAAAAAGCTGATAAATATATAATTATTAATTTTTATTTTACAGCGTTTTTAATTGATTTCTTTTTATCTAGGAAGAATTGATTCAGAAAATACCATTTTAAAATAAATTTATTTATTATTTTAATTATTTTTTTTTATTCTGAGCTTATTCATGTTATGTATATAGCTAATATTATATAAAGAAAAACTTTTTAGGAAATTGAACCAGGTTTATAGTATAATAGTATATCCACTATATTATTATAATTCTAATAATAAATTTGTCATGCTTATATCTTGTAAAATAATGTAAAAAGTTCGATAATTTTTAAGACTGTCATAGTTTGCTACTGCTTTATAAAGCAGTATAGTGATTTTAAAAAAAAAAATCATCTACCTGTAGTAACGTTAGAATTCGAAATTCTACAATAATTTTGTAATCAACAGCCAGTTTTTTCAAAAACTTACATCCCTATATATAAATCCAACCTGCGAGCGGCGCGAACCGAGCTGCAACACATCCCAGACCACCACTGTAAAAGCAGCCTACAACGCAGCGCTCGCCTCAATTCTAGAAAGCCCCTAAAACTCCCAATCAAGCAGGATACTCTCTAGATGCAGAGTGCAGCTCGCGCGCGCGCCACTTCAGAGCGTTCGTGGGGCCGAACCCTGCGGACGTCGTCGGCGATAGTGTAGTCGTGTCCCGCGGCTCTGTCTCTGTACAAGTGCGTCTTTCATCAGTCATCGCGATGTTTTCGCCGCGCCGAAAGGCGTGAGAGAGCGCCAAGAGGAGCCCGATAAACACACATAGTTAGCCGGTGTGTGCGAAGGTGAGGCCGATCGATCGAATCCCCTCGCTTGTATTTGCGAAGGAGAAAAAAAAGCGCACGCAGCGTACACACATAGAGCGCGGGGGTGGGGCCAAATGCTGATCGGCTAAAGCCTTACAAGGCTCCGCTTTTCAGCCGAGTGCTGGAGGATTATGCGTCGATGACGAGAGGAGGACTAGCCTGAAGAGTTGAAGAAGAGAGCGCAGGCATGGCGCGCCCGATAAACCCCAGCCAGCAGAAGCTGGCCGAGAAGCTGACCATCCTCAACGACCGGGGCATCGGCATGCTCACGCGCATTTACAATATCAAGAAGGCCTGTGGTGATGCTAAGTCGAAGCCAGGCTTCCTTTCTGACAAGACACTCGAGTCCTCCATCAAGACCATCGTCAGGAAGTTTCCCAATATTGACATCAAGGGTTTGCAGACTATCACCAATCTGCGCAATGAGATTATCAAGTCGCTTTCTTTGTATTATTATACGTTTGTTGATTTGCTTGACTTTAAGGATAATGTCTGCGAGCTGCTCACCACCATGGATGCCTGCGGCGTGCACATGGATATTACTGTCAACTTTGAGCTCACCAAGAACTACTTGGATCTGGTGATTACTTACGTCAGTCTAATGATTCTGCTGTCGAGAGTCGAGGACAGGAAGGCTGTTCTGGGTCTCTTTAATGCGGCGCACGAGATGGTGCACAGCCAGTCGGACCCTAGTTTTCCTAGACTGGGTCAGATGATTATGGATTACGATGCACCGCTTAAGAAGCTCTCTGAGGAATTCGTGCCGCATGCTAAACTTCTGAAAAATGCATTGATTTCTCTGTGGCCAATTTATCCTGGCAGAAATTCGTCTGCTGATGTTTGGAGAACAGACCAGAAGCTGAGTCTTGTTGGCAGTCCGGGACAAATATTAAAGGCAGCAGCGACCGATACCATGTCTTGTGAGACGCTGAGCCTAGACAGAATTGAAAGATGGATTATTTTGGGATTTGCTCTTTGCCATAATGTTCTTAACCAAGAGCAGCCCAGTAAACTGTGGACCACTGCATTGGAATCTGGCTGGGTTCTAGCACTTTTCAGGGATGAGGTTATTTATATTCATCAGTATGTTCAATCATTTCTTGAAGGCATAAAGGGTTATGGAAAACGAGTGTCTGAAGTTAAAGAATGCTACAACCATGCAGTACAAAAGGCTGGATATAAACATAGGGAAAGGAGAAAATTTTTGAGAACAGCTTTAAAGGAATTAGGCTTAATTTTGACAGATCAACCAGGACTTCTTGGGCCCAAAGTTCTTCTTGTATTAATGGGCTTGTCTCATGCAAGAGATGAAGTACTGTGGCTTTTAAGGCATGGAGATAATCCTCCAAATCAAGGTAAAGGTAAAGGAAGAGGTGGCGAAGATTTAGTTGATCGACAGCTACCAGAGTTATTGTTTCATTGCGAGGAATTGAGAGCTTTAGTCAGAAAATATTCGCAGGTTTGTTAATATTTATTTAAAGATATTTATTTCCATTTCATTTCTACATTGATAAAATAAATTAAAATATCAAATGTTTTATTTTAGGTTCTGCAGCGTTATTATGTTCAATTTTTATCTGGTTTTGATGCACCGGCAATGCATCAAATAATACAAAATTTGCCAATTTGTCCAGAAGAAGAAGGTGCAATATTGAGTGATATGTGCTCAACCATAGCAAGTCTAACAGTTAAACAAGTAGAAGAAAATGAACTTTTTGATTTCCGACCTTTCAGGCTTGACTGGTTTAGATTGCAAGCTTATTTATCAATTGCTAAAAGTAGTATGAAATTAGCTGATAATAGAGAGCTAGCGTCATTTATGGATACAACTGTCTTCCACACAAAAATGGTAGATAGTCTAGATGATGTATTAGTGGAAACCTCAGATTTATCTATTTTCTGCTTTTACAGTAAAATATTTGAAGATCAATTTCATATGTGCTTGGAATTTCCAGCTCAAAACCGCTATATCGTAGCTTTTCCACTTATATGTAGTCATTTTCAGAGTTGTACACATGAGTTGTGCCCTGAAGAGCGTCACCACATTCGAGAACGAAGTTTATCAGTTGTAAACATGTTCCTCGACGAAATGGCTAAGGAAGCAAAAAATATAATAACTACTATCTGTGATAAGCAATGTAACATGAGCGACAAGCTATTGCCGAAACACTGTGCAGCATTGATTTCACAAGTTGTAAACAGAAAGAAGAAAGACAAAAATAAGAAGAACATGATGGAAATACGAAAACCTGGATTTGAAAGTTACAGGAAGACCAGAGAAGAATTAACTACAATGGATAAATTGCATATGGCACTTACGGAATTGTGTTACGCTATAAATTATTGTCCAACAATCAACGTTTGGGAATACACGTTTGCACCAAGAGAATATTTACATCAGCATCTTGAAACTCGATTTGCTAGAGCGCTCGTTGGAATGGTGATGTTCGACCCCGACACCAACGTTATTGCAAAACCATCCGAACTATTCGTCAGTGTTAGAGCGTATATGAATGTTCTGCAGACAGTCGAAAACTATGTTCACATCGACATCACCCGAGTTTTCAATAATGCACTACTCCAGCAAACTCAAGCACTGGACAGTCATGGCGAAAAAACTATAGCTGCTCTGTACACTCAGTGGTACTCGGAGGTCCTGCTCAGACGAGTGAGCGCGGGTAATATCTGCTATTCTCCAAATCAGCGATCCTTTGTAAGTTTATCTGTAGAAGGCTCGCTTCCCTTTAACGCCGAAGAATTTTCCGATATAAACGAGTTGCGTGCTCTGGCCGAGCTAATTGGTCCTTATGGCATGAAGATGCTGAACGAAACGCTTATGTGGCACATATCAAGTCAGGTGCAGGAACTGAAGAAGCTCGTCGCCGCCAACAAAGATGTCCTTATCTCTCTGAGGACGAACTTCGACAAGCCTGAGGTGATGAAGGAGCAGTTCAAGAAGCTTCAGCATGTAGACAACGTGCTCCAAAGAGTCGCAATTATCGGCGTGATTCTCAGCTTCCGACAGCTCTCTCAGAGCGCCCTGGTAGACGTCCTGGAAGAGCGAATTCCTTTCCTGCTGAGCTCCATTCTAGATTTCAAGCATCACCTTCCCGCCGGTGATCCGATGCGAGTTGTCTCAGAGATGACGTCGGCTGCAGGACTGACCTGTAAGGTCGATCCGACTTTAACCAACGCCTTGAAGAGTCAGAAGGCTGAAGTCGACGAGGACGAGCATATCCTTGTCTGCCTGCTGATGGTCTTTGTTGCGGTTTCTATACCAAAACTGGCGCGTAATGAAAACTCCTTTTACCGGGCCTCTCTCGAGGGTCACTCCAATAATATTCACTGCATGGCTACGGCGATCAACAACGTTTTCGGAGCCCTATTCACGAGCTGCGGCCAGAATGACATCGAGGACAGGATGAAGGAGTTCCTGGCTCTGGCGTCTTCCAGTTTATTAAGACTGGGCCAGGAGGCCGACAAGGAGGCGACTCGCAACAGAGAGTCGGTGTATCTGCTGCTCGATCAAATCGTGCAGGAGTCGCCCTTCCTCACGATGGACCTGCTCGAGAGCTGCTTCCCTTATGCCCTCATCCGAAATGCGTATCACGACGTCTACAAGCTGGAGCACGCTCAACCTTAGTTAGAGAAGGACGCGAGAGGGAATGTAGTTCGCTCGCGTTCAGGATAATAGCAAATTTTAAAAAGGAACCAAGGCCCGGATTTTGTATTGATGGAGAATGTTGAGTACCTATGTATATGAAGCCAAATGTATGGGTATACATTAGTAATAATTGATTATTTCAGTATTTAACGATCTTTATTATAACGAGCGAAGAAAAGGCAAGTTAATCTCATCCTCCATTTTTTAACCTTGCATAAGCAATGCACCTCTTATCATGCGGTATTTGTATTATCAGTCTATCTTCTGCACTTTTGTAAATGTACAATATATAACTATTTTACAATAGTTTGTGTAATAAAAAAATAATAAAAAGTTTATAATTTTAATGTGCCGTGTTGTTTTCGTTACCAAAATTTCTATCCTAATATAATTAATTAATTTAATTCACCAAATTTGATTGTCTAAGATTTAAGATATTTATTGGTACTTAAATAATGTTTGTCTTGTTTATTGATTATGTTAAAAACTTTTATTTGCGTTATTATTAAAAATATCATGGAGGAGATAGAAATAATATGATATATTAGTATACATGAAAAATAATTACTTTAAAAATACTATATTAGATTTGCAATTATTGATTCAATTATTAGATTTAATTATTATTCTAATATTTTTATTACATCATTTACAACTATTCTGGCGATATCTTTCTTATTATGCCATTTTTCAAGACGTTGTTTAGAATACAATGATAAAATTTAAAGCTTTGAAAATATTTTAAATCACAACATATTTTAGAATATTTTTTAGGTACTCCTTGTAACAAAAAAACAAATAGTTAAATAAAAATCTTACAGGTAGTATATATAATGAAATTTTTCTTAATATTTAAAATTAATGATTTTAATAAAATTAATATCATAAAACTCACTAAGATTATAAAAGGTGCACCTTATGTGAAAATATCTTTTGCTTTCTAACTCCCCCCTTTTAAAGCATCAACCCATTTTACTGCCATCAACTAACATTTACCTGCAGATAATAGTTTAGTAATCCATGGGGCATTTTCGGATTTTTGAATGCGATTCATATTACAAAAGTAGTATTCGCTGTTGTTTTCTTGAAACACCTTTTTATCACAATTCCAAGCACCGAATACTTTTACTTTTAATATTATCTAAACTCATTATAAATTTGAAAAAGTCAATGAAAGTTGCAGAAAGGAACTACAAAATGCATATAAGTACCTGAATTTAAAAATTTTTTCAAATTAAATTAATTTTCTTAAAGTCGGCTTATTGAAGTTCTTTTGATAACATAATGATCATAACTATTTGAAAGGTGCCGCGCCTCATCGACGTTTTGTACCGTTGTATCTCCTGCAATTTTTTATTTGTTATAAAATTTTAGAAAGATTACGAAATAAGACAAGAATAATCTATTCGAATATTCAATAACTGAGAAGTCATGTCCTTTCCAATTGGCATTTAATTAGCACAGATAGGTAAGTTGACACACTATAACAACTTGTAAACATCTCGTAGATATTGTTTAGAGTAAAGAATATTTTCAAAGAGTCTCAGAGATTAAGCTGTAGGTCGCCAAAATTTATATGAATTTATTTATTTTTATACATCTAGAGTAAAATTTATAAACTTTGTTTAAACTTTTTTTATTCCATTGTGTAAATTAAAAACAAATGATGAATAGTCTTTGTTGAATAGGGTCATGGGGACTTTTTAAACACATATTAATTGTTTTATACAATTTGATAATTTTAAGAAAAAATGAAATCGTATTTTTTTTGTATTTATTCAGACACACTGAGAAAAAAAATTAATTGATTCAATGAAATATTTTTTAATAAAATAATTCATTCAAATAATAAATTGATTCAATTAAATATGAAATTAATTTAATATAAAATATTTATTCGATTCAATAAAATATTTATTACGTAATAAAAAACATTAATTTTTTTTTCAACATTTATTTTAAAACAGTTTTTTAAAAATATTTATGCGTATCATCTTAGCTACAGAATGACGTACTCTCCGTATTTATTATTAATAATGTAGGCAATTGTAGCCATTCCCTAAAAAAGAAAAAAATGCAGCATTTTTACAATTTTTTTGGTCAACTTTAAAAGCTAATCAAGAAGTTAAAAATGAAAATAATTGATAAAAAAATTTATTTTATGCCCTCAAAATTAAAAAACACACGTTCAAGGATTATCGAAAAATATTAATACGTGCATTTAAAGACTTAATAAAACTCAAAAAAGTGCAATTCAAAATTGAAAAGTTGTAAAAATACCGGACTTTTACTGAAAAATTGGAAAAAAATTGAACAATTTAAAAACATTAGAAATGTTTTATAAAAATCATATATTTTTTTACAATAGCGATTTAAAGTTTGAAAGGAAAATTTGCCTTCTTAACGATGCAGTAGCTGGTTGTAAAATCAATAAGTTTTAAAAACTGTAGAAAAAAATCTCCTTCGAGAGCGAAACTTGAGATGCTCTCATATTACAGCATCTATGACAATAATAGCGTCATGCTGCATATTGTAATAATTGTAGAAAAATTTTACGATTATACCTGGAATTTTATAGTGAATCGTTTGAGTCATTAGAAAAGTTTGGTAAGAAGATCGTATATTATACTATATTCCTACGTTAACCATAAAAGTCCACGTTTCGAGAAAATTCGTAATAATGATGAAATTAACAGTCTTATATTAAAACGAACAGCCAAATTTTGGAGAAAACAAGATTGAGATTTTATTGAGATTTTATGTGTTTACATTGTAAAGAACTAATTTATAAAGTAAGTGATTATCGAAAACTAAAAATTATTCAATTAGAAGCGATGAAATTGTCTAGAAAATATCGATTTTGGTTTTAGGAAGCCACACATACTGTATATACTCTATTCATCAATCACTTTTGCCATACCTAAACCAAAATTAGTTAAACTTTAAAGTTTCATAACTTTGATAAAAATTAACGAATATAGGAAAAAACTGCATACCATTCAATCACTTTCATGTACGCGTTACATGTACGCGTAAATTTTATGTCTTTTACAACTATTTATATCTAAACTAATAAAAAATGAAAAACAAAACAAAATTTTTTTCATAAAAGAATAAAAAAAAAATTTTTTTGGATTTTTTTTATTTGTACCATATTTTCTTATAGTTTATCCAAAAATCAACCTTTTTTCTTTTTAACATTTTTTTTATACCGTATAGTTTTAGAGATAATAATAAGAAATTTAAAAAAATGCTATTTTTTCATAAAAATGTAATTTTTAAGGTATAGGTGCCACCTTCCAAACTACGTTTGATTTTTAACCGTAAGTTAATTTTCTAGGATTTGGCGTAAAGTTGAATCAAGGTGAAAAAAATAAAAAATGTTCTTGTTCGTTTTTTATGAATAAAAAACACAATTTTTAGTCTTTTTATCTTCTGTAACGCGTACATTAAAGTGTTTGCAATACCCTTTAAAACGGTATGCAGTTTTTTTTCCTAAGTTAATTTTTGTCAAAGTTATAAAACTTTAAATTTTAACTAATTTTGGTTTAGGTATAAACTAAGGTAAGGTAGAACTAATTTTCGAATAAAATATTTATATTCTGAAAACAATTTTTTAGTTTAAACTCTTAATTTATAATTGAGTTAAAATAACGCTTGCTTGAATAAGAAATTCTTTTTTCAAAAATTAGGATAAACCCCACCTTTGCATAAGTTAAATTTTTAACAGTACTTTTCACTTTCTGAAGCAATAAATTCCTTTGCGCGCTTTAGAAGATTCAACTTATTTAAAAAAGTGTTTCTCCTTTTTGTTTCAGTTTTTTCTTATTCAAGTTAGAGTTTAACTAACTTTTTATTTTTATTAGTTTTTTTTGTAAAAAAATTTTTATTATTCTAAATATCTGACATATATAGTTTCTAGATAGATACTACTCTAATGGAAAAAAATTGATACAAAAACCCATAAAAAATTGAAAATCTTCGTAAATTTTTGTAACTTTTGATAACTTTCTGTAACTTTATATCAATTTCGTATTATATTTCGTATCGTTTTCGTATCGTATTCTGTAACTTTATAGAATTGATGTTAATAAAATTATTTAATTATTAATTCAAATGTTTAGTCAATTTTAACATAATTTATATTAGTAATCATGATTGCCCAGAATTTCGAGATAAATACAAGTAATGTTCATTGGGAAAATACACACCGACGAGTAAAGCTTAAAGTTGGGGGAATTCTTTTATTTTTATTATACTAAATACTCTTTACTATCATAATGTGTACGTAATCTCTTAACGACCTCCGAGTAGATTTGGATTGCTTATTACCTGAGCAAAAAGGTATTTGCATGTATGCGTTAGGTGGGGGTAGCGTGTAGGCTCTCGCAGAGAGGGAGACGTCGCCGGTAGTGCGTTGAAGAAATGGAAAATGTTTTCAGTTTCAAATCGGTGTTGGAAGTGTACAGTTATCAAGCAAAGTAGTACAAAGGAAAATTTCGTAAGTATCTATAGATATTTTCGTATATTTTTAGCATCTAAGGAAAGGTCTGTCTGTGTATTGTCTTTCTGATGAGTCCATAAGATAAACTCAGAACGAAATGCACAAGTAGATTTAAGTGATTCCACAAAGAGCTTGTTTATTCGTTTATACAAAAAAAAAAAATTTTTTTATTAAGTTTTCTATAATCTAAAGAAATTTCCTATTAATAACTTTTTTGCTCTATGCTCACAGACGGAGTCAGACGGAATTTCTCCGTTAAAAATCGGAGAATCTCCTTTTCAATAGAGTTAACTAAATTTCTTATAATGGTATAAGAAAAAGGAGTTTTTTCGATTTTTCACGGACCTTTTCCTTTTCATATATCAACAGAATTTTAACTCAGTTAAACGAGGAAATTTAACGAAAAATTTTTTCTGTGCAATTATAATTTTTTTTACGCAGAAAATATTTTGCACATTTTTATAAATACTTACAAAATACGAAACTTTTAAAAAATGTAAAATTTTTTATAAAAACGAATAATTTTATATATTTACGATTTTTTCGCTTTTAAGTAAAATTATTAAACAAATTTCACAATTATAAGACTACATTATAAAAAATTGTAAGTTTTTGTAACTTTCTGTAAAAAATTATAAATACCGCAAGGTATTTAGGTATTCAGGTTATTATACATAATCATTTTTTAAATACTAAAATTAACAAAAAGATCTTTCGCGTATCCCTAAAATATATTAATTAAAATAATTTTCAATTGACTTAAGGCCAAGTGAAATGGGTGGGCTAGAATTCTACACAGAATATTTTATGGGAGCCCAAAAATTATGTTGTAAACATATTCATTAGATCAGGGATGCCCGGTCTACTACATTTTGTTTAGAGCTCTGAAATTGATCTGAAGTCTCTAGTGAGGTTAGCTAGATTCACCTGGTTTTTTGGATACGATAGGAATCGAGTGTTGGATAATGTCATCGTTTAACATTTTTTTCTGTTTTTCAATTTTTATCATATGGACGTGTGAATGTTTATATTGTTCTATGTGCACTGGAATATTATCGGTAATTTCGATGTTATGGGTGAGCACGTCTTTAAATTTGAGTTTGTTTTCCGGAAAGAGTAATTAATTCGAATTTTTTTTTTTAATAAATGAGTTAGTATGTATTTTTCTTGGAAATTTAAGCGATCTATTTTTATAATCTTAAAAATGTTTTTCTATTCTTTTGTTTTAATCAATAGTTTTCTTGATCCGCGAGTCTTCATTTGAATAATCATTAAGGCAATTTAGTTGGTTAGTTTAAATTTTCATTTCTTAGTTTAAAAATTATACTTTCAGTAAATAAAATTCTTTATATTTTTTGAGATTCCACCATTCTTCGATGACAGTAGAATGATGGAAAACTTAAAAATCCAAAGAATTTCATAAATTGAAAACATAATTTATAAACTACAAAATTTTTTATCTTGGAAATTAGAAAGGTCACTGTGACGTGTTCAAAGGAAGAATTCATTGTACATACGCTAACATAATTTTTGAATGTAACTATAATCTCACCTAAGTATTGGATTTAGGCCTAAATTAATTCGGAGTTAGATGCTTTCTTTTAAGTCGGTGAGTTTAATGAGCATTTTATCATTTTTTGCGTTATTTATGGAAGGTCGATTGTCGTATTTTGTAGAAAGATGGAAATTTTGGAATTAATTATTATTTCTCTAATTTTAGGTTTTTAAAATTATTTATGCAGCTTCCTTTTCGAAAAAAGCAATTCCTACCATACCATCTGTTTCGATCGGAAATCAAGATGGCAAGATTTCTTTTTAGGCGGAGACCCATGTGAGATTTCCGCCTAATGATAATTTATTCATAAGGGAATAAATGCTATGGGTTTATATCTCAAATTTTCTCGAAAAAAATCAATAATGCGCTAAAAAAATCCAAAAAATTTTTTTTCTGCCCTCCGACCGGAAAGCGCCAACTTCCCTGCCGCAACGCGAAACGAAGTTGCCGCTTTCCGGCGCCGTCGA
>UELX01005972.1:0-12028 GCA_900480035.1 Eupelmus urozonus | reverse complement strand
AATGGCCATTCACGGGTGAAAAGTTCACCATTTTATGGTGAATTTTGAAAAAACTCGCCATAAATTGACGATTCTACAGTGAAATTTTCTACCAGGGTATATATACATATAATTACAGAAAAAGAACTGCGCTTAGCAGCGCTTTCATTCTATATACTACACTCAAATTCATTCATTCTCGGCACGAAAGTGAGCGCACACGCAACCGCGTGACGCCGCTGTCTGTATAAGTTTATATGTGCAAAGAGAGAGTGAGTGAGTGAGAGCGAGAGAGAGAGAGAGAGAGAGAGAGAGAGAGATAAAGGAAGGATGTGGTCAAGAAGATGTGGCGTCGAGGGCAGGTGACGCCATCGGCGATATTATGCAAACCCCCGCTGTGGGAAATTGGCGCGTTACACTTTGCCCACTTTCCTACTCCTTCTCTCTCTCTCTCTCTCTCTCTCTCTCTCTCTTTCTTCGCTTCCGCGCGCGAACGAGAAGCCTTTTACTACTGCGTACATGTATAAGGTATACGGATGTGTATACGAGTGCGAGTACACAGCGTAACGCCCGTGCACCTTGGGCTAGGGACGAGTCTCTCTTTCTCTTTCTCTCTCTCTCCCTCTCTCCGAAAGCACTAAAATATTTAAGTGCGCGGATGATGACGGCCAGCCGTCTCCTGGCTTTCTCTCCTGGAAAAAACGTTTTCGCGTTAAAGCGTGTAACTCTGCAAAAGGGGGTTAAGTGCCGCCGCCGCCGCCGCGGCTGACCTGCTGATCGATGCCCGCGGTAAGAAGAAATTTTGCTCTCTTCATATTGCGCCACCGATCGCTTTTTTTAAGAGCTTTCAAACAGATTTTATTTCGATATTTTTTTCCTTTTATTATGTTACATTTTGTTTAATGATATTTTAGTTTTTAATATTGAATCTATTCGAGTTCGGCTGAAAGTGACTCTTGATTTCAAACTTTTATTAATACTTGAACTTTTAACCACTACACAAGGATTTCTTTTCTTTAAATAAGAATTAAGCGCAGCTATTAAAGCTCTAGATAGATATTCATTAATAGTTTGCGTAAGACTTGAGCCGTTTTAAGTATAGCTTATTATATATATATTATTCTTACTTAATAACTATTTGTATGATAATAGTGTCCTTTGGAATAATCAATATTAAATCGAACGATTCACTTAGTATATCTAAAAGAACATCTTATTATACTAAACAAATTTTTATTATAATTTGATACACTCATTACACATAAATTAACAATTATAATAATTGAAACATTTAATCAATAACTCCATGCATTCTTTATTTCAAATTTATATGCTTATTTGCAACTTTGAGAAAAATAATAAATGAGCAGTTAAAAAAAGGAACCTCTATCAAATCTACCAATTTTCAACTATCTCATTTGAAACCCACTTGAAAACCGCACAAGCCAGAAACCCAAAGAAGCTCAAGCCCGTTTGCTTAATAAACAATAAAGCGGAAATATATTAGCGTTGAAAGAGACAACTTACATTATTTATATAACACTTACGAATGTAAAATAGCCCCCGTATTATCGATGACTCCTTTCGGCATATCTCATTATTTATGATGCACTTGGCGCGTTATCGGCTCGAGCTTATAGCTCGGGCGAATTCGATAGCTCATAGAATCGTTATTGGGGAAGCGTTTTCATTCCACGCGCACTCGCTGCGAATATCGCATACGTATAATTACTTTATCTAATAACAACTTCTCGAAAGCACAATTTACGACGATAAGTTTCTACGAATAGTTTGCCGTCTACGTAGCGCTCTGCACTTGTTATTTATACGCTTCCCTTCCGCTTTTATTGCGTCATTACGCCTGTCTAAATACTTTGTTCTAGGTACGATGTCTTCTTTTATTTTTTTCATTGCTGAATGTGTTAATTGCGTTTTTACAGTTCACGGGCTTGATCTGATTAATTTCAATGCTTTCGTAAATTGGTATAGTTGGATCTTTATCTTCAGTACTAATTAATTGTTATTGCTTTAATGTAAAGAACATCGGAGTCAACCCTTGATTGAAGATTCGAACGAATTTTTTTAATCAAAAATAAAAATCGTTTATTTACTCGTTAAATATTGCCGGAATGGTCAAGACGCATACACATACACTATAAAAACCACCGTAAATTCCTTCTATATCGTCCGTTCGCCTCTCCATCTCCATAAAGTCCACCTTTACCCCAATTACCCAACAGCAAACTTCCAGCCCATCGACAAATCCAGCTTGGCACCTTTCTCAAATTCCGACGGCTGACACGAGTCCTTGCGCGCTACGTATCCCCTCCGCATAAAAAATAAGGACGTAAGACACGCGTCTCCGGAAAAATCGACTTACGCAAGACACACGCGCGTGCGCGGCTTATCAGCGGAATGCGCCCGATATCGGTCCAGCTGTCCGACGAGAGCAGCTGTGAGCTTCACCTGCTGTCGCGCGCGCGCGCGTGCCGAGCTGCTCTTCTGTCCAAATATATACAGAGCCAGTCGGGTGTGGATGTAAGCGGGAAACAAGTTGGAAGATAGGATCGAGCGGGATTGTTTGGAGAGAGGCCGGTGGAGGAGTTGTCAAAATATTGGCGCGGCTTTGAATTTCGGGATGATCGATTGGGTAAGGGGTTAAGGGGTTAATGAGAGCGAGGTGGGGGGAGGTTTTAGGTGGGGATGGTTTTTGGATTGAAGGTTTGGATGGTGATTTGGAATTTTTGTTTAGATTAAATTTTTGCTTTGATGGGAAAGAGTGAGTGTGTAACATTTTTGGCGTATATACAAACAATTTAGATGGTAATGTATGAGGTTGATATGTTTTTGACGCGAATAAAAAACATCATAAAAGCCTTAGGCCAATATTACAGTGTTTAATACTCTATTCGTAAGATAATGGTTAAAAAAGGTAATAGTATATACAGATACAGCAAAAATTCACACTTTTCAGCGTTCGCATTAAAAATTCTCACAAAAACTAAAAAAACAATCGCGCATTACCTCTCCAACACAAGCGACAAACAAGATCCGTAAATGGCATCGAAGCCTTAAGCGCCAGCCGCGCGCTCTCATAGAAAGCGAGAAAGGCGATCATCAAAGCCGGCGCTCACAGTCTACTGACAACTATAAGAGGGTTGGTACGCTACCTCTTGCTTACCTTTTCAGCAGCCTGAGTAAATGTTAATATGCAAATCGCGTTGGCTTACATCTGTTCTCGCGCTATAATCGCGCCTTTTTCCCGGCGATGCGCGAGCTAGAAAGAAGGAAGAGCGGGGAGTGGCTCGTGTAGCCTGGTAGCCCCGTGCGATGATGGACGTACCCGCGAAAAATTACAGGCTGCGCGCGAGTGCGTTTGAATAAATGACGTTTTGCAGGCCGCGGGGCTGGAGGAAGCGAGGAAAAGTTTTTGGCCGGAAGTCGGGTGTTTGAGAGAAAGAGAAAGAGAGAGAGGTGAGTTTGCTGGGAGATGATTCGTAGGCTTTCAGGATAATTTTTAAGGAGACGCGAGGGAATGAAATGTGTCAACTGTCGGACGTTGCTTTAATGACCCGTTGTTCGAATCAGCGCTTGTACGACTTTGAGCGCGCTGGAGGGAATGAGGTGAGATTTCTCAGGATGTGGGTTCTCCGGTATCAAGGTTATATCGAAAGTTTTGATTTTGTTACGGAATCTATTATAATATTAAATTTAAAAGTTTAAAAATTATAAGTATGTGTCGTTTTCAAACAAATTCATGGAATTATAAGCGTGCTGTGAAACCGTAAAAGACGTGATCTGATTGGCTATAAGAATAAAAGAGAAAAAAGTCAGCATAAATCGTAACATATCGAATTAAAAAATCGTGACTTGAAAACCTCACTTGAATTTCTTTTCTTTCTAGACGATTTTTCAATAAAAGTAATAATTATAATTCTCATAGAATCAACATTAATAATACACAATATTTAATCGAGCTTTAGTGTTAGGTATACCTAGCGCATTTAATAAATCAATTATTCACCTTCCACCAAGTACATCCACTTACACGCAACACTTCCCAGCAACTGAATCCCGAACACAAAAAAAATCTCTTCTAAAAGCGCATACACATTTTCTCGCAGCATCCAACGCTGTTAGATCTCTTCAACCTAAATTGCGCGCGTATCAGCCGAGTTACGCAGAAACAGCTAGAGACACGGGATAAATTGTAAGAAATATAGAAGCGTCGAGAGAGAGAGGCGAGGAAGGAAGTCGGCGGAAATGTAAATGAGGAAGGCACGCCGGCGGCGCGAGCGTGAAAAGATAAGTAAAAATGACAAGCGATATACCGAGAAAGAGACAGAGGAGAAGAGCGAGAGAAGCCAACGTGCTGGTATGCGCGCACGAGCGCTCTGGATCTCATAGCTCTCTGCTCGCTGCGCGATTCGAGGAATTTCAGATACCGACGGGCTGTACAGCTGAGAGCTCCGATGACGGAAGCCAAGATCGATCGATAGGCCGCGAAATCGACTCTCTCGTTTTCGTCTTTATACCCGGAGCGAGCTTCCCGCCGTATGGAGCTGACTTTGTGTAGGTGTTGGGTGTTACGTGTGTATGTAAGGAGCGAAACATTATTTATAGCGATTTGAGGAAACTTAAAGGTACTTGACGCCTTGTCGAGCCGCGGCCGCGCGAGGCTCGATCGGAATCTCGTTGCCAGAATTTATAACCTTTGTTTTCTCCATGTCGTAAATTTCTTTTTCTGTGTGCTTGTCGAATCATTATTTTTTCTTGTAATTTTTATTAGTTCGCTGGTAAATCGAGGGAACATCGGTTTACCTCGAATGATTAATCATAAAGTTCGGGCGCTAGTTCGTCTTTTTTATTGGGAATAACGACCGATCGATTTCGGAAAAGTATTCCTCGGTAAAGTCATTCCGAATTTTTCCGAATCACAGTGACTAAGTCGTTTGTTCGAGAGTAAAATTAAGCAAAATTATGCATAGCCAGTCGATAACGTACGATTAAAAAGGAAAATAAATAGAAGCACTATGCAGAATCTCGGAAGCGATAACGAAACATAGCAACACTATATGCATAACCTTAAAAAAAAGCGCAAGTATCAACTGTGTACACACGAATAATCAATGAATTGGCTTCATTTAGTCAGACGATACGCATTCCCGAAAAACGAGAAGTATATATAAGTATATATACACGGAAAGTCCGCGCGCTGCAGCGCGGGTCGACGCTCGATAAGCCAGCATATCGCGCCTTCTCTACACGCATATATACTTTCTGCGAAACATTAATGCACGATACTAAAAAAAACGTATATATTAATTTTGCCTGAGATACGCTTGTTCGAAACACGAGCTGCCCGTTGCGATCTTCGTATAATTATATTTAACTCGCGGGCGTAAGCACGTTTTTGAAAACCGTTATTCATCCCAGCCGGTGTGCGTTGCGAATGACGCAAAACTTGTATAAGCGGCGGTAATTTTAGCAATGCGATGGGGCGACGATATTTCACGAAAGTGTTTTGAAACTGCGCAAATTAAATGTGTTGCTGTAAAATGTGGCGGAAACGTTTGAGGGAGGTGCCGGGGCAAAACTGGACTTCAGAGTGTTTAAAGTATTTTGGAGAAATCGGTAGCTTAGGGAAAAATGTTTTTTTATCAAATATTTGAAGTATATCTGTTTATGTATGCGTGAAGTGCACATTAATGATGTGTATTATCTTAGTATATTATGCAGGTACAGTTATTGATTTAGCGAGTGTGAATATAATATGAATATCTTTTTTATGTTTTTCGAAAAAATTGGCTCATTTATCGCCTTTTCCTAGAATGATGGTGAGTGGCTTTACAATATTCACACAATTGCTGTTCTACTGATATAGTAATAAGTATCACGTATGATTTCTTACTATAGTTTTCTTGAAAGATCTGCAATATCAAAAGACTTGCATTTGCATGAGTCGATATACAAGAATAAATAATGGGACAAATTTCTTTTTTATATTTTCACAAGAATAGATTTACTTTTAATATTTTATTGGAAATTAAAAAATGATTATTGTATAGCAATAATGAGGTTTTTTTACGCCCTTATTTGCTTTATATTTACAAGAGTACTTTTATCAGAATAAGACACGGAACTATATATGCTATAAGAAGATGATAAATAATTTTTATAGGATTATGGATGCGTATTATTATAAGAATAAATAAGGCTATTATTGTCTTTTGTTTTAATCGGTTGTTATAAATTATTTGTTTGTAAGTACACGGAACTATATATGTTATAAGAAGATCTGATGAATAACTTTTACAGTATTATGGAAGCCTATATTATTATAAGAATAAGTAAGGCTATTAATGTTTTTATTTTAATCAGTTGTTATAGATTATTTCGCCTATAAGTACAAGTATCAATAAAAATTACGTAGTTATTCATTGAAACATGACTAAAGATATCGACTATCTAAACTTTTTATACATAATTGTTCATATTTAATAGTTTTGTACTTATACAACACATTAATCTCATAAAAATAAGCATCTTTCTTATGTTCGGATAAAATAGTCTCGTTTATACAGCGCATCTCCAATAAAATTCCCAACAATAAGAAAACAATCATAAAACGTATAAAATTAGCTCCTCCGCTCCCACCAAAATACTCAATCTCGCCTCTAACATCTCCAAGTAATTGCAGACACACGAAAACGACTTGCCACCGGCAGCCATACGGCAACGCGCTCGGCAAATCATCCTCAAAGGCAGGACTCGCAAAAGCCATAACGCTTATTAACGAAGCGTAGACTCGCGCGCTGCATTTTTAAAGTTACGATTAGGTGATAATACCCAAACCCCTCGAGAGGCCGCCTCAGGCTTGAAACTTAAAAAAGAAGGCTCCTTTTTATAACTCGTTCCCTCCTCCCGCGGCGCTTTAATTTCGAACACGTGTCCTTGTTTTGTCTGTCCTCGGAAACGCGAGAGCTACGAGTTATTCGCCCGTAAATGATTGGCTCGTAAAAAAAATGCGGCGGTTCACGTGCGCGGAGGACTAAATTTAATATGGGGAAGCGCGCTCGGTGATTTCATTCGTCACTCCCGCGCCGCGCGCGCAGCTCCACAAACATCCGACTTCCATAAAAACCGGCGTTATGCAGCATCATAAGGCGAGAGCGCGCGCGTGTGTAACTCGCGTCGTTTAGAGAGCCCGGCGCTCCGAGATAAAAGAAAAATGTAAGAACGTGCCAAAGAGGCGACGCGGTGTCTCTCGCGCGGAGTTTACACTCTTCGCGAGATATTCCTTCCTCTTGCGAGCGCGAAATTACGTTCATGAGAGAGAGAGGATGAGGGAGAGAGATTAAAAGGAGGGGGGGAGATACTTTGTAGAATGGATGATGCAAAGTGATGGTCGTTAGTATGAAACCGCGCAGTTTCGTGGTTTTTTGGAATGTTATTTCGGACGTTTCCGTTTCGATTTTCATGCAAATGTTTTTGACGAGTTAATTTTTACGCGCTGATGGGCTTTTCGATTTCATGTAGATGGCCGCCGAGATATTCCGGGCTCTGAAATTTAAACGAAAATTTTTTTCTGCGCTCGAAAGTTTATTTGGATAACGGAGATAATGCCTTTCCGGAGTATTATCATTTCGAAATTTAAATTATAATTTGCCTTTTGCTGCGTATTGCTGATTGTTGATGTTGCGATATATCAAGAATGTACAGGACAGCTAGTATTAATCAGAAGTATATTTGGTGAATTAAAATCGTTTTTATTTTAAATTCGCTTCGGTAAAGATATAAATAAATGCTAGTCAATTTAAACCTGGAAATTTAAAATTAAATTGAAAATAAACAAATTATCCAGTTTTAAGCAATTATTTGTGTTTTGTTTTATAATGAACCAATGGCAATTCTATGAATTTAATGTTATTTCTATTTTCTCAAGTTCGCATTGTTCAGAATAGATAAATAGATGTATATTTGAGTTTAAAAAATTATTAACTTTTTACTTTAAATTTAGTCTAGTATAGTTCGGTCATTTTAAGCGGAGTAAAATTAATATTCCCTGATTAAACTGTGTTCTTTAAGCAATTTACTTAAAATATGTTTGTGTCAACTTTCTCAGACTTTACGCGAAACTTTGTCCAAATAACGTAAAACGCTCCTTAAATTTAGTAATCTCCTTCGAAGTTATAACTTTAGCGAGCAATTTCAAACTTTTTTATCAGCACTGAGCCACGGAGAAAACTTCTTTCGAAAAATATAACTAAGCCCCGCGTAACGATCATTATTTATAAAGCCGACGATTTCGTGCAAAAATGTTAAAACAACTACAAAAGCAACAAACACGTTTTCTCCGTTCTCCAATTTTAAAGCAAACTTCCTAGTCTCTGAATTGACGAAAAGTAGTTTTGAAATCCGAGCTCCGAAATTTCAAAGGCCATAGCATTACTGTGCACGAATGTTCCGCCGGCCAATGAAATGCCTCAGACAAAAGAAGGGACGACTGATTCTGATCGTCACGTGTCCGCTTTATAACCCGCCTCGTTCCTACGCACAAATGACCCTTCGTCTCGCTCACTCCGAGAACTTTAAATGAGCCTCGTTTTATAACTTTTAACATTGCTAGCGGGATTAAAAAACATCGAGGCTGCCTATTAAAAACTTGTAAAAATTTAACGAAGTGTGCGATTCGACTTTACAGGCCAGAAATTTTCTGAATCGCAACATTTTATAGTGCTTTTTATACCTTTTAAATTTTTTTAATCGATCGCTGTGTAGCGTTAGTTTAAATAAATGTTACATAAGAAGCTTTGTTTCGATTTGAAAATGAAAGAAGCAAATGAAGTTAGTTTTGTTTAAAAAAAAGTACATGTTATTAATACCTTTTTTCTTTTTAAGAAATCGTAACTAGATCATTGATTTTTTCAAGCCAACAAACATTCTCAACCCAATCAATTTAAATCCGCAATAAAAAATCTATTCCAGACGTCACTTTTTTCAATCCAACCCAAAGGTTCTCAAAGGAAAAAAGAACATTTCCCGTACTGCCGTGAACTAATTATAATCCAGCCCGACTCCCAGCCCGTTCAATTATCACCCCAATAACTCATCAAGCTACAAGTGTGTTTTCGAAAACACATGCGCGCGGCCAGCGCACGCATTCGAATGAGCCCGGAAGAGCTTAAGTGCAGTCTGCGAAAAAACTCCCGCAGCCTTTCCCCTTGCGCTATGTACTTTATCGCTCCGGGCCCCCGACTTTTCTCACACACACACGGCCAAAGAGTTGGAAGAGCTACATCAGCAGTCAAACAGCTGGCTGCTTAATACCTACTGTCCGTCTCCGAACTTTCCGCTCGCACTTCGAAAAGCTCGCGCTACATATATAGATATAGGGGCCGCTCGCGTGACGCATTAGGCAAATCGTGCTGATTACGATTACTGGGCCCGCGCGAGCGTAAGTGCGCGCTATTAGGCGGCCGAGACTCGTTACCGGACACTTAGATTCCTCGGATTGATTTCGGCGCTTTTGAGCTGGCCGAGCTGCGTTTTGCCGAGCCGGAAAGTGGCTACCGAATGCAGTGTCCGTCATGGGTGTGAGAGGGGGGATTAGATGCTTATCGGGTCTAAGTTATTGACGCGAGATCCGGCTAATTCTCCACGCCTTTGTTGTCACTTGGCTCGGATCAAACGCCGATCGAAACCGACTCAATGGAATTCCGTACATAAGAATGGCGGTATTATCTAAATTAGGCGGTCATTGTGGAGACTGGTTAATTGTTGGGTTGGAATAATGGAGAGTTGAAGTTATGTGAGACTTTACACCGTTCGTTTGTCAGTTGGCACTCGTTGGCTTTGGAATTTTCGGTTTATTATCAGCATTTGTATACTAAGGGATTGGATTGAGTCGATTCGGAGAATTGAATGAAATATTAACCTTTAACATTAAACTTTGTTTTTGCTCTTCAACTTTTTACATTCATTAGAGAGATGTTGTGAATCTCACATGATGCCAGTTGTTTATGAGGTAGGAAAAGGCATGCAATATCGCTCTTCCTGGAACCCGGAAATGAAGGTGGTTAATTTTCAGAACAGCATCAATGCACAGTTGAAAGTACCTACGTATGAATTCAATGTTTCCAATGGCGTGAATTCCACAAATCCGCGTGAATTTGTTGGAAACAACGAATTTACATGTGCTTTGATTGCGTTAATGTCGTTCCAGTAATTCTCGTACCTTTATTTTCAGTTCCGAGTACGGCAACTTTCTGCTTCTGTTTTGCAGACTGCATAATAGCGCATGCGTATGCAGGGACATGTATATTCGAAAAGCAAGATCTGGAAATAGCGTTTTTTAATTTTTTGAATTTTGAAAACTCGTTTTTGCGATATTATCGTTGAAATTCACTGCTATTATCATTTCTCTTTCTTTGAAGCGGCAATTTCTTGCAATTATCTGTAACCTTCATATTTGGTAATTTAGTTACAAAGTCGATTCCAAGGATGATAATGTTCATTATCGTTATGTCTTGGGCCCTACATGAACAATATTTTTTTCCTTTTCTCTTTTTGTTTAAAATAATTTAGTTTTTTTATACATTTTTATATAAAAGTTTTCTATTCGTGTTCGTGTTTAGTGTTCTATTCGTAAATTTCAATAGAAAATACAAGCTAGCTCCGCAAAGTGTAACAAAAAAAGAACGGTAAAAATTTTGCAGTTGTTCAAGGGGAGTGTATATCTTGATATCTTAAATCATAAAGATGAGCAACCGAAGGATATCACTTAACACATGACAGACCCTAACAAACTTAACACGACAGAACTTAACAAACCAAAATTTTTATAATTTGTTTACCGATTTGATTAGCTTGAATAATGGTAGGTTTACCAGAAGTTGATGGCAGACCAAGTCTTCTATATACGGCGCACCTACAGAGAAGGTTCTGGCTGGGTATGGCGAGGTAGGGTTTGGCGAGGGTCGTCACGCGCATAGTTTCTTGTCAGCGGGAACATCCAATGGAAATAAATCCGTAGAGGTTAATTTTAAAATTGACTGAAATGAAAGCAATAAAATCGAATATATTAAAATTTAATAAAATTTTATGAACATATATCGAAAATCGAAAAACCACACGGAGATACTATGTCATATTGTGAAAATTCAGAGTATATTAAACTCTGTCAACGAGTATGAAATCTTTTTGTGAAATTGAGATTGATAGCAAACTAAATATAAGAGAGACTATTTAGAGTAGAGCATGGCAAAAATAAATAAATATTTACGATATCGAATCCAAGCGAGTCAAGATTAGAAAGAATTTGGAATGAAATATCGATCTGTTTTGATCAAGCGTACCTCGAGAAGGTTACGAAATGTTATCACCCAAACGGAAAATGTTTCCCACATATATAACTGATGTGAAAGGCTAAACTCATTCACTTGACGAACTTTGAATTAATAGGGTAGGAACCCTGATAGAAATTTTCACCATTTTTTGGCCATTTTTTGGCCAACAGTGAAGAATTAGACATCCACTAGCCTATTTTAAACGTTGGTTGTGGAAATTTCTACCAGGGAAGGATACTCGTTAATACCATCAGACAGTACCCGATACTGCATACGCTATATTATGTAGTAAAGAAATAATTAGATAAAATACTAGAAGCGTAATGATTCGCCAATAATAGCAATATGCGGTCAGTTAGACAAACGTATGAATTTAAAGGTAATGGAAAATGGTACAGTTGAGTTGTAGATTTTCGTGTGTTAAATAAAACTACTCACTTAATACCCCATATATCGGACATCTATACTGAAGCAGTTAGACGAAGCCATTGTCTTCATCGTTGGATTACGGTTTTCATGAGTTACCGACTAAATAGAAGGTAGATGAAAAACATCTTTTTTGATTCACGTGTGCGTAAAATATCTTTTATGCATTTTCAAAAATGCGTAAAATGCTATTTTACTCACACAGAATCAAAAAATATTGTTCGACACACGTGTGAAAATTGAATCTCGACTCAGGCAATTACCACCCTCGCTGC
>UELX01005971.1:0-12047 GCA_900480035.1 Eupelmus urozonus | reverse complement strand
TCAATTTCGTATACGATTTCAACGACAACACAGTATATGTGTATGCTTTGTGTTTGTATCGAAAAACTACACATTATCTGTGTATTTATATTTAATTATTCGTATTACACAAAAAAATGTGTAGTGGGTGCCGTTTCTAATAGACGAAGTGTGTTAAAAACGGCACCGAACTTTTTACAGTGTACGCTCGGGCGCTTATTACACGGTGCCAACATAGACAGATTATGCCACGGATAGGCGTAACATAAATGTGGATTTATGCCACGCAGTGCTGTAAATTGATATAAAATAAAGAAGAATCAGGATATAGATTTTGGAATTTACGCGCTAACGCACGTATAAGCACGTACGCGTACGCGCACGCATGCATACGCTGCGCGTATACGCACACACGCATTTTCTTAAACTGTATATTTCTGTTTCAAACACCTCAAAACATGTTTGTAACATGTTTTTCATAAAATTAATTTTTTTATTGTTAAGAAGCTTTCTCAGTAAGGAAGGAAAATTATTAAAAACTTGTTGTTTAATACTTATTAGAGAATATTTTAATATTTTGTGGAGATACAAACAATCTTTCCTAAGTCTTTTCATTATAATTATTGGAAATTAAATCTTTATTTGATCTTGGTTATATAATTTTGAAGTTTCTAAATTTAATATTAAGCACATTACTATTAAAAATGGATTATTTGAAATGTTCAATTATGAAGAATGTTATATCAAATAATAAAAATTCATTATTAGAACATAATTTTGACATAGATTCTAATATGTTTGTAGTTTATTTAATCTTCTATAAAAACTAAAAGATTTATATTTTAATATGTATTGAAAGAAATTATATTTTTCTGTCAACTTATATCTTTCTATTTAATCAAATACATCTGTAATTCTTCAATATGTATTTAAATATTATTAACAAATTCAATTTTATGTTATATCATACATACAGTAAATTTACATTATTCAAATTATATTTTTATAATTAATTATAGTTTAATTTTCGAATACATATTTAAAATTTCCATGTTTTCAAAGTTACAATCAAATTTAAAATCTGGTCTAAATCTACTTAAATATAGATCTATCTAGATATTGTAAGAAGTATTTGACAATTTTTTCTAATAAGAAAAAAATTGTCAAATATTTATATTTCAATAGTATTTATTTAAAATGTTCTTATGTTACCAAAAAATTAACATATATGGATATAAGTATGTTCATATTATTTTTGTTATTATGTTACATTCATCTAATGTTTCAAATATAAATTCACAAAAACTTATTTTCAAAATAAGTGTACTTTATACCGGTTATTAACTATAATATTAATAACTTAATATTTTATGCTTTTAACTTTATAAAGAATATCTCTATCATAATTTGTAGCTCTATATTTACAATTTGAAAATTATTGACTAAATTTTTATCACAATTTTCATTACTTACTAAGCAGTAATCAGCAGTAAGCATATATACTATATTTTCTACCTTATTTATAAAAATTGTAGTATCCCTTATAACTTATGTTTTTATTCAAATTCTAAGAATATTTTACATGAAAAATCATATACATTATACCTCTATACTTAATAGTATAATTTTATTCTAAAGATCATAATTCAAATAATGTACTGTGTGCAGAAAAAAGTGAAAAAACAACACAAGACTGAATAAACAATAATTTATCTTCATTATCTTCTGCTTAATTTACCGTATGTCTATTTTATTAAATTTGATGATTGTCATACCTTTTGAAATAACGACATTTCTACGTTGTTTTAGAACAATTTTTCAACCTTGTTGTACTCGATATTTCCGTACCAAGCCAATATTCTAACACAAATAAATTCTTTTCCATCATTTAAAGTATTTACCGAATCACGAATTCACGAATCACTCTTAAGAATCACGAGTCATTACGAATTATAGTAACTCTCTAACCGTAGCAACACCAAACAAATGTCAAAAAACAACCTAAAACAGTACACATTTCTTTAATCGGCTTCTCACAAAGATCTTCGAATTTTTCACTTAAAATGTTAAAAAATACTCTAAAAATTACTTTATTTATTTATTTTCGTGATGTTCCTTTGTTTTTCACACTTTCTTGAACTGTGTACCTTCCGTGTAACGGCCTTTATAGGCCGGTTGCACGAGTTGCGAAATTATATTCTACGTCGCTCTAATCCAATGGTAAAGAGTATATCTATACATATTACAACAACATAGTATATAGATATACTTCTCGTGTTAATTGGACTGCTTGTTTGAGGCGCCACCGTCTCTTATGTATGTGCGATTGTGCGATGTATCCAACGATCCAACCTATTCTTTCACGTGCCTATACCTTTAATACTTATGTTATTCGAAAAACAGCTGATGCCGATAATAGATAGTATTCTGAATTCCTTTTTAAGATGTTAAAAGCACATTACGATTCGATAGCAATCTGAGCCGATGCGTACTTATACATATACCGTTTGTTCTTAGTGCCGTATTTTAATATTTGGAAAATTTGTATTCAAAATTTGTATAAAAGATGTTCATAAAATGGAATATTTTTATCATAATTGCAATAGTATTTTGTAAAAGTAGATTTATATTAGCTGAAGATTGTTCAGCGTTATCTGCTTGTTCTTGTGTCTTATTAAATGGACAGGGGTTCAATTTTGAGGGATTATCAGGTGCTACGGATAAAGGGTGGGTCATTTTATCAATATTAATAAACTTTTTCACAAAGCTAGTAAAATTATTAAGAATAATGTTAATGTATAAATACAAAAATAACATAATATTTTATATTTTTAGAATCATATCTGTAACAGCAAAAAATAATATTACGTATCAATTTTCACCTTGTAAGAATTTCAAAAGCTTTGTTGGCCTTCTCGAAACGGATGAATGCAATAAAGATGATGGAGTTTCAGTGAGTAATCTTAACATTTTTTTAAATTTCTTTTCGATTATCGATGGTATTTTTTATTTCTAAGGTGCTAGCAGCTTAGTTAAAAATTTGAAAAATAAAATATATGAAATGTAACAAAGTTATAATTATTCAAGTAAAACATTATTTTACCATTTGTTATATTATAATATTATATTTGATCCAGTTATGTGCAGTAAATGGTACTAAAGGATATAGTCTTGGAAAAATTAAAGATAGATCGATTGCATTGAATACAGGCGATGACAACATGCCGTTGTTAAAATTTAAAACAGAAAAAAATAGCTCTACCATATTATTGTTGTGTGAACCAGATGCTGCAAAACCTAAATTTACAATACTTTCAGAAGATCCTTTTGTAAGTACAATTGAATTTTAAAACTATTTTGTTTTAATAATGATATTAGATAACTTCAATTATAAGATAGTTCTTACTATTAACAAGTTAATTTCTTTTTTAGGAATTAGTTCTTGCTTCAAAGTTTTCGTGCAAAGTACAAATAGCTCAACATGGACTTTCTACTGGTTCAACATTAGTGATATTACTTTTTGTATTTAGTGGCATATATTTATTGGGTGGTGTTCTTGTTCTCAAATTTTTGAGAGGTGCAACAGGTATAGAAATGCTACCAAATCATACATTTTGGTGTGATCTTCCAGGACTAGTCAGGGTTTGTTTCATTTTATTTTGATGCAAATATATATATATAATGTAAAAAATATACACATCCACACACACACCCACACTGGCACACCCATATATTATAAATATATACACATTTATCTGTTTTGTTATATTTTATGAAATCATGTTTTTGAAATTATATTCTCATATTAATCTATTATATTATGGTATATTTTTGCAGGATGGAGTTAACTTCACATTTGCTGGATGTAAAATACATAATTATGAGAGTATATAATTTGATAAAATTAATTAAACGAACGATCAAAAAATCATTTCTACACTAATCAAGCACTAATATATTTTATTATCTTATTCTTCCAAGATTTTAATATTTAGAAGAGTTCTAACATAAACTTTGAGACATTTGAGATTGAGAAGATTAGAAATAAGGTATAAAATTTTTTAGGAACCATTACTTAATCTAACTATTTTTTGTAAACAATATATTTTATTTGTACTATACTTTATATCTTTCTACAAATGGTATAAATAACTTGAAACGAATAGTAATGGTTTATACTGTGATTAAAACAATTAATATGTTAAATAAACTATATTTTAATATTAAAAATAAAAGTTTAAATTAAACCTGAAAATACCAATTACTCATTTGTTTTGCATTATTTTTTCACTATTACATCACTGTAAGTATTAAACAAAAAGATTTTAGAAAGTTTTTTTTATGATTTCAAAGGTCAAAGATGTATGAGAAGGTACAATTTAATCACTGTTAATCGCTGTTAAAAAAATACAGTCAGATTTAATAATTTTTGTTGATTTTTATTATAAATCTTACTTGATAATATTATACTCTGTAAAGTTGTGATATTACTTAATTAAAAAAATTTTTATTTTAAATTATTTTTTCACTTTTAATTTGCCATACAGTTCATAACTACCTACATTGAAATTTAAATTTAATACTTAAAAGATTTTCACCAATATTAATAAATATATCATAAAAATTTTAGTCATTTATTAAATTATTATTTTTCTTTACTTATAAAGCTGAGAAAATTACTTTTTTTAATTATTACTTTTACTCCTGGTTTTGTGATACTTAAAGTTTCTAATAATGTATGTAAAGTATCTGCACATTATCTAACGATTTATTTTCTATAAGTTGTTTTCTATTCTCGATTATTTAACTTTTTTACTCTTAGGTTCAAAAAATATTATTTAAATAAAATCAATAGCGTTAAAAATTTATTTATTTCGAAAGTTTTGTTGAAATTAATCAAAATTTGTGAAATTTAACGGTGATTTATCAACTTAATATTTAATACGAAGATAATTAATGTCGCAATTATTCACTGTTCATAAATATGAGGGAGAGTGAGAAGTAATGGAGATTGTATAATAATAGAGCATATTTGCGATTAAAATTTCTCAAAAATCATGTTTCTGACCCGGATGAATTCTAGTTTACTTATAATAGAGAAGCGAATTTACAGAATTTCATTAACTGCCTTTTATTAGAACAGATATTATCAATGATTTAGTTTAGAACTAGATCAGAGACTTTTTCTCCTATTTTTACCATTAGTGAGAAAATACTAGAGTGAGGAAAATATCATAAAATTAAAATTTTGTTGCTCATTAAAAATTATTAGCAATAACAGCTTGGTAAGAGTTTTTATTGTTTATTGATTTTCTGTTAGAGTTGGGTTTCAGTATGATATTATCTATTACATTATTAATTTAATGTTTTTTTTTTTTATTATCTTAAAAAAACAGTAAACAATAAACGTAAAATAGATAATATCGTAGATTTTGTTAATTTTTCATTTTTGGCAGGTAAGAAAATAATTTTTTTCACATTTCACTCATTCCGTATTTTTCGACTAATGTAGAAAGATGCTACAAAAAAGAAAAGGGAAGATCAAATAGAATAAAAAGGTTTAGTCTCATTCAGCTTAGAAGAATTTGGAACTTCAAATTTTTAAAAAATTTTTATTTTATATCTAAATTATTTACTCTAAATAAGTATCTACTATAATATCTGACAATCTGACAATCGGTGTTATAAAGAAACATTATTTCGATTTATGTATGATGTAAATACCGTGTAAAATCATCAGAGTAGTGCATGTTACCTTCATTCAAAATTTGTGATAATATACCTTTTTAATCGCAAGTCCAACTAAAAAATTTAAAAAAATTATTTTCCATTTTATTTTTTAATAATTTATCAATCAATTTAAATTGTAAATTTGAATTGATAGTAATACATAAAATAAATAGTAAATAAATAAATAATAAAAATAAATAAAATAATCGTGCAAATTGCAAATTCTGATGAATCAATATTAATTCTTATTTCAGGGCGTTTTGAACAATTATACTATCGCAGATGCTCTGAAAGAAAAATAAATAATTCAAAAAGCTCTAGAAAAAGAATAAATAATGTAATAATATCAATTTTCAATTTCCTCAATTAGTCGCATATTCTATTGTAGAATTTATTATTATATAGCGGAATGTATGCAAGACATTTTGAGTGTGGTTCTGCGAAGAATTATAAAAATTATTAATACAAAAAGCATATAAAAAAGAAGAAAATCTAGGGCTCTACTCTATAATGGTATTCGCGACTGAAAATAAATATTTATTCCATATCTGTTCAACTAAATGAACAATCAGTAAAAAGTTTTTTGATAATAAAGTCTAATGACTGTTATTGTTGCAAAGCAACTGCACTCTGCCCATGTGCAGTTTAAGAACATGATTCCAAGCACGTAACGCTAACGTGTTAATTAGACTCGCCGGGAAAATGGAGCGAAATTGCACAGGGGTGAAGTTGTACACATCAAATCAAATACCTGCTATATATATATATATATATATCGATGGCTTAAATATATTACATATCTCAAATTAGAGACGATAAATTAAATTACATGAATAAATTATATGTTATAACTACCAGTTTAAAAATAACTAGATAAATTTATCCATTTTCTTTCGTATAGTTGTACATATAACTTTTAAATTCAATAAACATAATATACTCTCTGCATCTAAAAATATTTTTCATAATAAGTGCGAAAATTAATTCCCTATTATTATTATCACTTGAGAATCAACTTCATTGCACTTGTATTGAAATATGCAGTATTTTACGGTATGTAATTAATTTTACTTTTTGTATGCATCATGAAATATACTTACTTTACCCACAGTCTTGCGATAAATTTCTGATCATCATGTGTGCGACTTTTTTTCACGCACGCTGAATTAGTTTTAGCGGTCATTCGCTCATGACGATTGTTGCTTTAAAAAAATATTTATTCTTGATACTCCGTATGCTAAACTCGATTTTGCGTACGTATAAAAAATATGGTTCGATACACGAGTAAGAAGACTTTTTTAATCTGGCGTAGAATTTTTACCCTCGCCTCCGAGCTCACTTCGCTGCGCCCACGCGAGACGCCCACTATAGTACCGAAATGCGGTTTTTTGTTTAATATTGTGAATTTATTAATTTTTTATTCATATGCATGGATATATGCATGCATACGAAATTGCAGTTGAAGTGGAAATTAGAATAAATAGAGAAAGCACCGTAAATTCTGAAAAATGTAGTTAGAATAGGTAAAATGTTTGTAAAGGATCGTGATTTTAAAATATAAGCAAGTTTTGAGTACAATATATATGCAATATAATAATAATTCTGTGGGTTTACAGCCATTCCACATTATGCGCTTTGCGCTACGCCTCGTGCGCTAAGCCCTTCCTAATATACTTTTAGACCAGCATGCTAATTGGTTGTTTTGAAACAATCATCCAATCAACGACTTTGTCTACAAGTAATAGAAGGGTCTTAGCGCACGAGGCTAATTTGTTTAATTTCGTTCATATATATTTCACAGAATTATATTAAAATATTGTTTTTTAATAGAGATAATATACTAGCACAGTACAAGCTCGGGTACAAGTGCAGAAGTTCAATTTTGGACAATGATTTCTCAAGTTTTTCGGGTAAGTTTGTGATCTAAATAGATACAGTTTTAATTGCTTTCCTTTACCAATTTTAAGAAAAATTTGATATAAAAGCTATTTTTCAAACCTTTTTTTATCTAGCCTAGAAGAATCTTATTTGCATCTGTAAATTTATTTTCTTTTCGAAAAATTAAGAAATTCGTCTTTCTTAAAAAGTTATGTTTTCTATTGTTTAAAATCTGGGTAAAATTGGAGCTGCAGTTTAGATGCACTTTGCATCGCTTAATTTTGAAATGTTGCAACTTTTGAAAGAAATACTTGCGTTAGAATTCTAGAAAATTTAAAAAGCTCGTTCGAATCTTATGTTCCTTATATTTGAATATTATGCATTTACAGTTGGATATATTTTCTCTAAATCAAGTTTGAAAAATAACGTTTATTTTAATATTTTCTTAAAATAAAGCTAAAAATATTAGTATAAGCTAAAATATCAACGAAAGTTTAAGCAAATTCCATGGCCCAGAAGACTGGGCCTTTTTTTAGTAATATTTCATGGGTGCACATTTAAACATTAAACGTTCATTTCTCAGAAACGTGAAAAGTAGACTTCTTTAGTTTCTACAGGAAGTATACGTTTACAAATGTAAATAAAATTGGAGTTTTGAGAATAATAATAAAACATTTAAATATCCGTTTGCAAAGCCATCTTTACAAAAGCGCGCATTTTCGCTCCGAACTTTCCTTCCTCGGAGACGCGCGCTGGTCACGGACGGTCAGCCCAGTCACATCCGCAGTTCCGCAAGGTCCCAGAGCGCAGCAACTCCATATACTCCCAGAGGCCCCAGACAGCCAAAACGAATATAATCAAGAGCGTCAGTTTACCGTATACAGCAAGAAAGCAACCAGCCAGCAGGCAGAGAGCTGCAGCAAGAGGTAGTCGCCTCCCGCGCAGTGCACCAGGGAGCGCAGGCGTTCGAGCAACTTATGCGCTGGCTAGAGTGTATATATATGCAGCAGCAGCACTGTGCGCAGCGAGAGAGCGAGAAAGACAGAAAGAGCTGAGCGAGAGAGCGGTGTATATGACGGCGGCGGCGCGGCGATGCTAGTAGTTGCTGCGCTGCGCCGAGGAGAGGAGCGGCCTGTGCACCTAGCGGTGCGCAGTGTGTACAGCCGAGAGAGAGAGAGAAAGAGAGAGACAGGCCAGCCAAGAGACTAGGAAAAGCGGAAGACCAGATTGATATTCCGGAGATCTTTGGGGAGCTCGTCGAATGCGCTTAACGGCGCATCGCGTGCCTCCGCGCGCCTGCTGCTCTCCTCTCGTTCTAGCGCGCGTCCGCGCCCTTTCCACCCACGCAGCGAGCCGCTGCACAGCGCAGGAAAGAGCCTGGAATCCTACTTTTCAACGGACGGGCCGCCGCTTCTCTTTTTTCCAATCGCGGCTGCTCCACGGACAAACTCGATCGATTCTCCCCTGCGCGCTCTGTAATCGAGAGCGCCCGTGACTACTCCCGTGAGCCAGAGAGCGAGAGAAAGAGAGAGAGAGAGAGAGGGAGAGTCAGTGCCTCTCTGTGCGTGTATACCGTGTCCAAGCAAAACACGAACGCGCCGCCAGCAGCTAGAACAACGGGGGGGAGGGGGAGAGAGCAGAGCTTGCCTCTGCGCTGCTCTGCTCGCTGATGGCACGGCT
The DNA here is from genome assembly GCA_900480035.1 of Eupelmus urozonus. NCBI lineage: Eukaryota > Metazoa > Arthropoda > Insecta > Hymenoptera > Eupelmidae > Eupelmus > Eupelmus urozonus. Next base: position 2,780 of record UELX01005971.1, on the reverse strand, counting down.
CGGCTGAGTCTAGCCGCCGAGTATACTTAGTGCTTCAGAGACGGGCAGCGAGGACGGGCGCCCTTTGGAGAACCGCCTGTTGGCTGCGCGGCCTCTTTTTTCCTTCTACTTACTTTATTCGGAAAATTTCTCAAAGTGCGCGTCTCTGTGTGCCTTCGTTTTGACCTGCAGCCGAAAATGCTCGGCGAGCCGAGCAGCGGCGCGTCGCTGCTAGGGCTAGATAAGAGCCGACGGATACTCGGCTCCGTCGTCGGCTCCTGCGAGCCAAAATAAATCCCGCCGCGGTGGCGGCGGCGGCGGCGACCCCCCCGACAGCAGCAGCAGCAGCCAGCGCCACGAACACTTTTTTTCTGTGAGCGCGCGCGCGCGCGGGCGCAGAGTGCAATAATACATAATTGTGTTATATATCGCGCGGCTAAGAGAGAGACGCAGTGTACACACAGAGACGAGTTTCGTTGGAGTGCGAGAGGAAGAGTGCGGAGCTTTGTTGCTCGTCTTTGGTCTAGCTGCTGGTTAGCGGATAAGAAAAGAAAAAAAAGGATGCGGAGAGCCGAGTGAAAGAGCTACGAGACACAAGAGAGTCCGCAGAGGCGTAGCAGGCGGAGAGACTGAGAGAAGAAAGGGCCACATCGCGCAGGCATATAAAAGCAGGAGAGCGAGAGGGAGGGAGGTAGAGCGCGCCGCGCTGCAGGAGGCGCCGCGCGGCTGCGATGAGTTCACGCGCCTGCTGCTGCTACTTCTGCTCCTCTGCTCTACTAGCAGCATTAGCACTTCCGCCGAGCCTGGCACCTCGCAACGAGGCCGGCTGCTAGCTGCAGCCCAGCTCTTCTTCGACGTAGTGAGCCTCGATTGCTGCTGGCCCAGCAAGCGTCGCCCTTGGGAGATATAAGCTCGACTCGTCTCGTTATTGTCCGCACAGGACGGGTTATGTTTCCGACTTTCATCGGGATCCTAGGTGAGTCTTTCCTACCTCCAGCTGCTCGGCTTCACATTTCAGGAATGTTTGCTCGCTCTCAAAAGAGTTGTTCAGAGCTTTGGGGAGAGAGCTCGAGTCTTACTTAAGGAGTCGTACGATGTTTTGTTTCTTCTGTGTGCTGTGTGTATTGTCGGTATTTCTGCACTGCACTTTTCTTCACCAACTTTTCAACAGGCTTAAACTGGGATGTAACGTTGATTTTAAACTTGTATAATATACAGTAGTGTGAGAATAATTCTTACAATATGCAGAAAAAATCAAAGCATCGAATGCTCATCATTTGAATTTATTTAATTTATGTATTAGTAGCAAAGAAAAAACCTTATAACTACTGTAAATTTCAAAAATAATTATCACATCTGGCAAAATATGAAAAAGTAGTTTTTTATAAGCTCATAAAGTAATAAAGTAGTACTGTTTTATAAATCAGTATATTTTAATTGTTATTGCGATAGATTAAAATCTTATTTTTTGTTAAGATTGCAAATATTGTGAAATATGTTATACTTGCGTAGAATCACTTTACTGTAATAGGCAATGCTTTCCTTAAAAGGATTAGTAGTCCACAAGTGATGTATGGAGAATTACAAAGAAACATTTTAATTTTTCTTCCGTAATCTTTGGAATAAGAAATTTAAAATTAGTTTTAATTATATTTAAGATAAGTAGGTAGTAATAGTTAATAAATTAATAAATAGCTATTTTTTATTATTTTAATTCGTGTGTTTGAATCTTTAGTTTACTTTTATGACCAATTAAGTTAATTATTAAATATAATGATTTGAAAGTATTAAAATATTTTTACTAGAAATTATTGTGAATGCATAAACAAAAAATTATACAAAATAGATTTAGATAGTAATATACCTTTTAGAAAATGCAATTATTTTTTTAGTTATTACTAAATTTATTGAGTATAATACAGATTATATAGTACATATCTTGCCATTTTCTTTAAATTTAATTGTACAACATGTAATACAAGAATAAGACAAAATACTGGATGAACTTAGGCTCCCTTATTTTTGTAGACATACAATCGTGGTGGGAGGTGCCAAGTATAGCACACTTTTGCTCCTTATTCAGAGACGCCTTCAATCTCCTGGATTTTGATATTGAGGTATCTAATATAGATGCAAAATGGCTTCTGCTCGATTAGGCACTACCCACAAGCTTGTCGCACAACATATTGCAAAAATCCTAAAAAATGCAAATAAATTATTCGCAGCTTATGCTTTGTTATGCTATATTTGCTATAAGCTATAGTAGTTTTTTCTTTTTCTTTTTTTTTTTATAAAAAATAATATTTGTGTCATATTGTTGTAGGATTTGGAGGAAGCTCTTTTGACAGACAGTGGCACTGAGGGTCATTTATTGCAAGAATTAATTGTTAGATTATTAGAAGGCTGTTTGCCTGATGACACTCGCAATGACATCTCTACATTTAATTACCAGATGTTCCTTAGGAGACTCTTCCGAAAAAAGTGTCAAGTATGAAAAATATTACTAATTATATTTAATTAATTGTATATAAGAATTATGTTTGAAAGATTCAAAGATTAAAAATTATACAAAAATGACAATTAAAAATACAATTATTAAACATTTTTTTTTTACAAATCACTACTTGAACCAAAATTTTTATAAATGAGCTTATCCTATAAAATAAATAAAATAATAAGGTAAAAGGCCCAATTATGAAACACTTCAAAAAATGGTACATATTGTGGAACAGTTGAATAAGAATTAAGACAGAATTAATTTGGAAGCGTTAAGTGAAATTAAAAAAATATAAACTCATTCA